>QRFJ01000061.1:240242-504819 GCA_006176705.1 Cocos nucifera | reverse complement strand
TGGCTCATAGATAACTTTGATTGTGACAGCGGGGCAAGTCCAAGAAAATGCCAAAGCGAAGTTAAATTTCTAGCCTATGTGAGAACTTCGTACGGCCAGGTACAAATGCCATTTTTGGCGAGTACTTTGGTATAAATGCACTTTCGGAAACTGGTAGGTGATCGACCGTATATTTGAAGATAAAAATTTTCTACAAGTCACTTGGGAATGGAGAGAGTTAGGGGAGACCAAGCTTTTGGTGAGGCAAGTTCTATCTCAATTAGTTCTTAATAAGAGAGGCAGTGCCGACTCTATATCTTGTTGAATGATATAGCGAATAAAGTACCGCTATGACGCTTCACTGAGAGGGGGAGAGAGGATGGCCTTGGCGAGGACCCGCTCTATGCCCTTAAACTACCCGAAACGAATGAGATGCAGTGCAGATGATCTGAAAGTTGAGAGTATGAGGATTTCGAAGAACTCGTTACCTGTCCTCAGAAAAGAACAAGTTGCGGACGTTCGGCTGTGGAGCCCCAGAGATATTGACCAGGGATTGACGGCCAAATGGTCATTTTAGAAACTAGAGCTGAGCAGGTGTAAGGACCGTAGGCGAGCATCGAATTGATGAAGAGATGAAAGATGCTAGCGACCAGATATCCCGGAGAGGGTTAGAAGAAGCAATACGGCGTTCGAAGGAGAGTAACAAGCTTCCTCGTAAAGCACGAATTCATTCGGAGCGATAATTATACCGATTGGATCATCAAAAGATGTCGCTCGTTAAAAGACCATGTAACAACAAGTGCAAAGGGTGGCATTGACTTCAAAAAGTCTGACTAAGACCTTCCGGAAATGACAGTTACTCTGTACCCAGGATGAGTGACTGGGGAGGTTGCGAGCGCTTGGACGATAATAAAAGCAATCAACCTTATGATGCCTTCTCTGGTTATAACCAGATAACGGAATGGCACCTTTAGGAAGGAGTGAGGGAGGCAAGACACTATTCGTTATAAGTGGACATAATGGTCGACTTTATTGTTATTAGAGTCATTGCCCTTTGGTGCGTAACAAATGTAGCAGCAATGTTACAGACATTGGTCAATAAGATCTTGCAAGGAGCAGAATTCCGATCTACATAGAGTGTAATTCTGTGGATGATATTCGTCAATAATCGAGAATCAATAGACCAATCCTGCACACTTAAAGAGACTTGCATGCACTCAGGGAATACAAGATGAAATTAAATTAACCAAGTGCGCCTTTGCATGACCGCAGAAAAGTTTCTGGGTTCAGGATCAAGATGGAGGATATGAAGCAAACCCTAAAAAATCGAGACGCTATTCAAAGTGATCCGTCCGAAAATGATCAAGAACGGTCAACGTCTGATCGAAAATGGTGGCGTCCCTACATTATTTGTCTCAAGGTCGGTGCGATCGATGATGTGTGCCCTTCCTTCCAATTCTCAGACAACCAAAAAACTCTATGATGGTGGAGTGGCCAACAGCTTCGAGGAGCTTAAAAACTATCTTGGCTCATCCCCATTGCTGGCAAAGCTCGAACTTGGAGAGAAATTATTCCTGTACTACGCTATATCCTCGCTGGCGCCGTGGTAAACTCCTGGTCAAAGAAGAACGAAGAGCAACGACGGACTACTAGTGAGCCGATCCTAAGGATGCAGAGACCAGTACTCAAGTTAGAAAAACGATTTACTCTCTCAATGCTGTTCGGAGGACGTCCGACCTTATTTTAGGAGCACACCAGTACGTCTCATGGACCAACCAATAAAAGCAGTCTTCAGCAACGGGACGTCTAGGAGAATCGCAAAATGAGTAACGAGTATAGAGTTGACATCAACTACCGCCTCGGCTATCTATCAAGCTCAGATATTGGCAGATTTTATGTTAGAATGCACCATTTTAGTAGAAGCCGAGAGCTGAACAGAATGAGACGCATCCTCTATCGTAGATCGAACTCCTCTCGAGGCTTTTAGGCTCTGCATGTGGTGGCTCATCCAACTCCAGGTAGGCTGGTGCGGGCTGTCTTAATTAGCCGAGGCGTGCGGTCATCGAGTACGCAATGCGCTTCGATTTCCTGCGATAATAATGACCGAATATGAACGGCTGATCATCGGATTAAAAAATAGCGAGGAATTAAAGTAGAATCGGCTTCAAGTCTAACCAGTGCATTCGCGTGATGGGTATGCCAAGTAATGCAGCTACGAGTGCGAGAGGATGATATGGTGAGATATCTGGAAAGGTCAGGATTTGACTCCGGTCTTTGATAAGTTTCGCATTCGATAAATTTTGAGGATGAAAATGTAAGAGCATCTTCTCTCCAACACTTCACCAGCAAGCTTTTAAAGAAGTATTTTAGGGACCTGAAGTGTCCAACTAGAGAGAACATAGTATTGCAGACAAAACTGAGCCAAGCTGGATTGGACATTGGTACGCTCTAAGAGGGGGTCCCTCTGATAGAAAAAGAGCTCAAAAACTCATGGAATCAGACCTCTCGCTATGTTTTGTACGAAGAGACTGTAACAAGAGGTCATACATTGTCCTTCTCGAGATGTCTCGACCTTTAGAGCTGATACTCGCTATGGGAAGGGGGCCGAGGGACTCCTATGGGAATCACTAGGAGCCTGCCAAAAGCATCGAAAATTAACTCGATAGGGAGACTTGACGACTTGTTTACGAGATGAAGTAGATAACGTAAGGAAGTCGACAGAGCTGTCGCAGACAATGCACAACATTCACAAAGACATCGGGCTCTGAGCTTGTCCACGTAAGTGATTAGCTATTGCAAATGGAAGGACATACTTTGCCCGCAGGTCGGTGACAGCGAAAGTCTTAATATACGCGATCGACATCACAAGTGGCGAGTCGAACCACTAGCAGAAGAATTATCGAGCCAAAGTGCAGGATTAAAAAGTGTCTCGTTGTTCGATCCTACCCCAACCTCATTAACTGAAAGAGCGATTAATTTCTGGGGCAAGATTCGATCGAGTTTTGTGAAGAACAAACAATTCTCCATTACTCGATGGCCAACCCACAGACAATGGAGAAGCTAGTAAACAATCGATTCTATTCAAGACATTCAAGAGAGCTCGACAGAAGCAAGAGAGGCCTGCGTGACGAAACCACATCACACTAGGCCCTACCAATACAACTACATAAAGGACGATGCGGAAGAAAGCACCATATCGTCTGGCCTTTGGACGGAGCGTACTTTCGATCGAACTTATAGCCCGTCGTGGAGATAATAGCCTTCAACGAGAGCAGCAACTACAAGACTAAGTTCACGCTAAACGCTATGAAAGAAAAAAAGAAAAAAGTCATATGCGAATGATAGCGGCACAAGGAAGTGCGTCGATACGTATTTATTAGAGTTAGGAATAAGACAGACAGGTATTGGAGGACTAATGTTCGATGATCCGTGAACAGTATCATAATATCAATAAATGATATATTATTAAGAATTTGATATTAATTTTTAAATTGATGTCATGTTAATATAATAAAATAATTTATTAATTTACAAAATTAATAAAAAATAATAAAAAAAGAAAAAAATTAAAATTTAGTAATCAATGGAAAGAGCTTATTTTTTTTGATCGATAATTTTAATAATAGATTTGAGGTAACAACGGGAGCCCTAAAGAAGAAGAGATGAATTTCGTAAAAAGTAAAATAAATAAGAATTTAAATACAAGAAAAATGGCTTTGCAGTCGGGCTGCAAGCCAACCACTACAATCTAGCCAAGCCAATCGAACGACGCAGCGCGATGAAGCGATGCAGGTCGAATCCATGATTCAGGATGGACTTGCAATCAGCAGGGAAACCGACGCAATCCACAGACGCGACAGTCGGGGGACCTTAGACCCTTAAAGAGTCCACAGAAATTATCGTGCTTATAGGGCATCTGGTCTTTTCACTCGGTGAGAGGAGTGTAATGGTTGTAGTATGCGGTAAGACCGATACATGCGGTTCTATTGGAATAGGTTAATTCCGGGGGTGGATCAGGACGGTTGGAGTTGTTGCGGGTCAAGATGAACGGTGGTGGTTATGTTTTAGGTTTGATTCAAATTTTCTTTGAGTGAGTTGGCATGATGCGATTGATTCAGAAAACACTGAATTGAAGGATCCAATGATCCAGAGATGCTTTGACGGAAAGGATAGGACTTCCGAAGATGATTTAAGGGCAGATTCTCCAGGCGTTTAAATGACAGAAACTCGAACCATGCGGTGTAGATCGGCTCCAACTTGGTAGGCGAGGTTCGAGAGCAGCTCGTCGCCTTCCTCAAGAGAAATGCAGAGGTCTTCGCCTGGACCCCAGCAGACATGTCAGGGATTGATGCTGAGGTCATGGAACATCGGCTGACCATCGATCCGAAGCATCGATCGACAAAGGAAAAGATGCACCACCACACTCCAGAGAGGCAGAAAGCAATCGTCGAGGAAGTGGACAAGCTTCTCAAAGTCGGACTCATCCGAGAGGTCAATTATCCGACCTGGGTCTCGAACATGGTCCTCATCAAAAAGGCAAACAACAAGTGAAGGATGTGCGTTGACTTCAAAAAGTTGAACAGGACCCGCCCGAAAGACAGCTACCCTCTACCTAGGACTGATTAACTGATGGATGCGACAGCTACCCTCTACCTAGGACTGATTAACTGATGGACGCGACCTCGGACCATGAACTCCTCACCTTTATGGACATCTTTTCTAGTTATAATCAGATACGGATGGCGCCCGAGGATGAAGAGAAGACCACCTTCATTACTGACCGTGGTCTTTATTATTACAGGGTCATGCCTTTTGGACTCAAAAATGTAGGTGCAACGTACCAACGTTTGGTCAATAAGATCTTCAAGGAGTAGATCGACCGCAACATGAAAGTGTACGTGGATGATATGCTCATCAAAAATCGAGCTTCAACAGACCACCTCGCTGACCTTAAAGAGACCTTCGGTGCACTCAGGAAGCATAAGATGAAGCTGAACCCGACCAAGTGCGCCTTCGGCATGACCTCCAAAAAATTTCTGGGGTTCATGGTGTCAAGACGTGGAATCAAAGCAAACTCTGAGAAAATTTGAGCCATTCGGAAGATGATCGCTCCAAAGACAATCAAGAAAGTTCAGCGCCTGATCGGAAAGGTGGCATCCCTAAATCACTTTATCTCAAGGTCGGTCGAACGATGCATGCCCTTCTTCCAAGTTCTCAGGCAACCAAAGGACTTTTGCTGGACGACGGAGTACCAACAGGCATTCGAAGAACTTAAAAACTACCTCGACTCACCCCCACTGCTGGCAAAGCCCGAACCCAGAGAAGAATTATTCCTGTATCTAGCTGTCTCCTTGGTGGCCCTGGCGGTGGTCCTAGTCAAGGAAGAAATGAGGATGCAGCGAGCAGTCTACTACGTGAGCTGGGTCCTGAGGGATGTGGAGATCAGGTACTCTAGGTTGGAAAAGCTAACTTACTCTCTTCTAATTACTGTCAGGAGGCTCCGACCTTATTTTTAGGAGCATACCATAACGGTCCTCACGGACCAACCAATAAAAGCAGTCCTGTTAGTGCAGAAATTGGTCGTCGTCAGAATCAGCTGGAGTGAAGGTGGATGAGGTCACCGTCGGAGACTTGCAAAATAAAGTCCCGTTCGGAGTCGGATGGGGGGTGGACTCCGGTAGGACCCTCCGACAATCAAGTTAGCTCTGGCCAACAGGAAACAGAGTGCTCGAAAATGAGTTCCGCAGAGCTTAGAGAAGAAGAGGAGAGCTTAGAGATTGGAGTTAGCATATCTGGAGGGTCCTTTTTATAGGCGGAGCTTAATGGTGACAGCTGTAGCCGCGTGATGGTGGCAGGCCACTCAAGGTTCGACGGTGTCAGTTTTGGGGAAAGGCGCTGTCTGCAGCGGGTTGATAGTGACAACCATCGTCGCCTGGTAGCGGGTCGCTGTCATCTGTAGCGGACTAATGGTGATGGCTGTAGCTATCTTGATACTGAATCGCTCAGGAGCTGAATTAAGGGTTGAAGAGCTTTGGTGCGTACCCATTTTGGAAGAGTTTCGGGCTCCCAAAGGGAATACGGCTGGAGAGGGCCGTCCTGGGAGGAATAATAGCTGAAGGAAGCTCGGAAGGAGTTTCGACTTTCGTAAGGATTCGTCTGAATGAGGGATCCAGGAATTCGGTTGAAGGAGGTGTCTGGGAGATCAGAGTTTGGCTGCTAAGGGGTTCGATCGAGGGATAGTCGCTAAGGAGTTCGACCGAAGGGGGGCTCGAAAGGAGTTCGGCTCAGGCTCGATCGTGGAGAGTCCGACTGAAGCTCGGCCGCTGAGGAGTTCGACCGAAGGAAGGCTTGGAAGGAGTTCGACTCAGGCCCGACTGCGAAGAGTCCGACTGAAGCTCGGCCGCTGAGGAGTTCGATCGAAGGGGGAGCTCGAAAGGAGTTCGGCTCAGGCCCGGCCGTGGAGAGTCCGACTGAAGCTCGATCGCTGAAGAGTTCGATTGAAGGGGGAGCTCGGAAGGAGTTTAGCTCAGGCTCGACCATAGAGAGTCTGACTGGAGCTCAGTCACTGAGGAGCTCTCGTGGCTACTGGTTGCGTTAGGCTGAGCATCGAACTGGACTTCGGTGTGAGTGAGGTTTATCCCCAACAAGTCCTTCACCAAGCGGACGCTTTCGGAAGAATCATAAAATGGGCAATCGAGCTCACGAAGTTCGACATCAACTATCGGCCCAGGCCATCGATCAAGGCCCAGATATTGATGGATTTTATGCTGGAATGCATCATTCTAGTCGAAGTCGAGCTTGAACCGACCGAGACCGACACCAAAGCGAGACCGATCTTGGATGAAGCCGAGCTATCGCAGCCGAGCCTCCTCGAGGAAAGCGCCGACCTCCCCGAAGGCTCCTGGGCTCTACACGTGGATGGTTCGTTCAACTCCGCTGGAGCTGATGCGGGGCTGGTCTTGGTCAACCCCGAGGGAGTCGTCGCCGAGTACATGCTGCACTTTGAGTTTTCCGCAATCAACAATAGGGCCGAATATGAAGCGCTGATCGTCGGATTAAAGATAGCAAGTGAATTAAAAGTAGATCGACTTCAAGTCTACAACGATTCCTAACTGGTGGTCGGCCAAGTTAGTGGCAACTACGAGGCACGGAAGGAAAGCATGGTGAGATACTTCGAGAAAGTGAGGAATTTGACTCCGACCTTCGACAGTTTCGGCATTCAACATATTCCGAGGGCGAAAAATGTAAGAACCGATCTTCTTTCCAAGTTAGCCACTTTAGCCCCGACCGATCTGCCCAAAGGAGTATTTTTGGAGACTCTGAAGTGCCCAACCTCGGAGGAACCTCAGGTCGTCTTGCAGATGAAATTCGAGCCAAGCTGGATCGACCCATTGGTTGCTTACCTCAGGGAGGGGATCCTTCCTCATGATCCGAAAGAAGCTTGGAAGCTCAGGAATTAGGCCTTCCGTTACGTTTTACATGAAGGCAGATTGTATAAGAGGTCGTACTCCCTCTCACTGCTGAGATGTCTTCGACCTTTGAAGGCCGACCTCGCATTATGGGAGGTGTACGAAGGACTCTGCAGAGGTCACATAGGAGCCAAGTCCCTGTCGCAAAGACTACTTCGGCAAAGGTACTACTGGTCGATCCTATTTCACGATTCCATCGAATATGTGAGGAAGTGCGACCGCTATCAGAAGAACACCAGTGTACAAAGGTGGTTGGCATCTGAGCTTGCTCCGCTAAGCGCACTTTGGCCATTTGCACAGTGGGGAATGGATATACTCGGCTTCTTTTCGATGGCATCTGGGCAGCGGAAGTTCCTTCTGATCGCAATCGACTATTTCACCAAGTGGGTCGAAGCCGAACCACTAGCAAAGATTACCGAGGCCAAGATGCAGGACTTCGTCTGAAAGTCGCTAGTCTGTCGATTCAGTCTGTCTCGAACCCTTATAACCGATAATGGGCGACAGTTCACCGGGGCAAGGTTCGCCGAGTTCTGCAAAGGACTAAACATCTTCCACCGCTTCACATCGGTGGCTCATCCACAGGCCAATGGGAAAGCTGAGGTAACCAACCGAACCTTGCTATAAGGTATCAAAGCGAGGCTCGACAGGACAAGGGGGGCCTGGGTGGATGAACTCTACCACATCCTCTGGGCATACCGAACTACACAAAGAATGTCGATCGGAGAAACATCCTTTACCTTGGTCTTCAGCATGAAGGCAGTTATCCCGGTCGAGCTTAAGCTTCCGTCTGCACAAGTTGCGGATTTCAACGAGCAGCACAACTCCCAGGACCTCAGAGTCGACCTCGATCTGCTAGAAGAAAAAAAGAAGAAAGCTCGCATCCGGATGGCAGCCTACCGATGGAAGGTGGCTCGGTACTACAACTCCAGAGTTAGAAACAAGATGTTCAGAGTGGAGGACTTAGTGCTCCGACGAGCCACTATCTCTCAGCCTCAGAGTTAGGAAAAACTCACCCCTAATTGGGAAGGCCCGTATGAAGTAGTAGAGGTCATCCGGCTCGGCACTTATCGCCTAAAGGAGCTCGGAGGGATGACGCTTCCACGACCTTGGAACTCAAAAAATCTGAGGATATATTACCAGTAATCTTCCTTCAGTAAAGCTGCTTCATTTCCGCATTATTATTCTCTGATGCAAAAACTGTGGTAACAGGGATGAAGCAGTCGATAATTATCGTGTTAGGAACTGAAGGAGAACCTTGTCCTAACACGAGCAGGTCAAAGATCTTCAACCTCGACCACAGGAGAAAAGATCTCCCCCGAGGCAAACTCGACCGCAGGAGATAAGATCTCCTCCAAGGCAACCTCGACGGCATGAGATGAGATCTCCCCTGTGTTAGATATATGTGCCCTAGAAGCCAGAATTGGCTGACACTTGTAATACACTTCTAGGGGCAAAATTATAATTTTGACTATAACAAAAAAACCGCTGTAGAATATAAGATTCCTCGAGACAACCTCGACTGCTGGAGATAAGATCTCCCCGGACACCTCCCTCGTCGCAAGATAAGTCTCCCTGAGACAACCTCGACCGTAGGAGATAAGATTCCCCGAGATAACCTCGTTCTGGAGATAAGATCCCCCAAGACAACCTCATCTCGACCGAGAGATAAGATCTCTCCGAGGCATCCTCGACTGCTGGAGATAAAATCTCTCCCGAGGCAATCTCGGCTGTAGGAGATAAGATCTCCTTCGAGACAACCTCGACTGCAGACGATAAGATGTCCTCCGAGGCAACCTCGGCCATAGGAGATAAGATTTCTCCCGAGACAACCGTGCTGAAGATAAGATCTCCCCCGAGGCGGTTCTCCCCGAGACCTCGGAGATAAGATCTCCCCCGAGATCAACTCGACCGCAGGAGATAAGATCTCCCCCGAGACAATCTCGGCTGTCTGAGGCAACCTCGACGCAGGAGATAAGATCTCTTCCGAGGCAACCTCAGCTGTTGGAGATAAGATCTCTTTCGAGACAACCTCGACTTCAGGAGATAAGATCTCCCCCGAGGCAACCTTATCTCGACTGTAGGAGATAAGATCTCCCCCAAGACAACCTTTGGAGCAGGAGATATGATCCCCCGAACTTCAACTTCAACGGATGCGGAGCTCGGGAAAGGACTTTGGCAGTCGCCTATTTTGGTACTCCCTTCCTTCGAATTTCAAACTTAAGAGTGGGGAGACTATTGTTGGGGATAAACTCCGCTCCCACCGAAATCCAGTCGGATGCTCAGCCGATAATGCAATCGGTAGTCAAGGGAAAGCTTCAGCGGACAAGCCTTAGCTGAGCTTCTTAGCGGTCGAGCCCCTTTCAAAACCCTTCAGCCTTAGCCGAGCTCCTTAGCGGCCGAGCCCCTTTTGAACCCCTTCACCCGGCCGAACTCATTAGCGGTCGAGCCCCGGATGAACTCCTCAGTGGTTGAACTTCTCAGGAGTCGGACTCTCCAGACATCTCCTTCAATCGGACTTCTATGGAAGCTGAACTTCTCAGCAGCTGGACTCCTTCAATCGAACTTCTATGGAAGCTGAACTCCTTACAGACTATTGACGGATTCCTATAGGTGATCCCACTACTAAATGATTACACGATAATAATGATTGTCATTTATCAAGTCAATAACGATCGGTATTTATTAAGTCAATAACGATCGACATTGATCAGGATGGTTACGACAGTCATTAATCAAGGCAGTTACAATAAGCTCCGCCTATAAAAAAAGATCCTCCAGATACACTTACGCTAGGTTCTAAAACTCTTCTTTTCTCTTCGAAACTCTGTCGAACTCCACACTGAGTACTCCATTTCTATTGGCCAGAGCTAACTTGACCGTCGGAGGGTCCTGCCGGAGCCACCTCTATCGGCTCCAGACAGGACTTTATTTTGTAGATCACCGATGGCGACCCCATCCTCCTCCACTCCAGCATGATCCAACGTTAACTAAATTCCACACCAACATAATCCACTTCTTTTTATAACAAAAAATATACCAATATCATAAACATTATTTTCATTATAGAAAAATCAATTGAAATAGTAGAAAAATATATAATTTTTAAATTAAATTTGTACCAATAATTTTTTTAATCATCATTTAATAACTTTCAAGTTGTCCAATCCTAAAATTAAATTAATATCAAGATAAGAATAATTTTTAAAATTATCAAATAATAGTAACAAAATAATCTATAAAAAAAATTAATAAATTTTATTGAGAGAAAAAAAGAGTTACCTCCTCTACTCTAAGCCTCCCATTCGATTGAGATGGATCTAAAAATTTTAAAATTTGATATATATATATTTTTTAAACTTGCCTAACATCATACACATCATGCCTCTTTAGAATAATATTTTTATCTTAATCTAAAAATATATTTAGATTAGCTTAAAAAGTTAAATATAATAGGAGTAAAAAAATCATCTAAATGATCAAATACTCCATAGTTAAGTGATATGAGCAAACATAACTAAATCAACAAAATTGCATAAAAATATGAAAAAAAATCACTCAATTAACTTACTTCGATAATAAATAATATAATAAAAAAAATTAATATAATAAAAAATAAAAAATTTATTATTTTTACTTTATTAATAAACTAATATGGAGAAAGATGTAATAAATACTTATCAAAGATATCTACTTAATAGATGGATCCCAAACTATAAAATCATTCATAAAAAATAGATAATTATAATTAATTTTTTTCTAAAAAATATATCTATATTATAAATATTATTTTTTATTATTAAAAAATTCATTAAGATAGTAGAAAAATTCATAATTTTTCAATTAAATTTATACTAATATTTTTTTCATTACTTAATTACCTTCAAGCTATTAAATCTTAAAATTAAATAAATATTAAGATAATAATAAATTTTTAAACTACCAAATAATAGAAAAAAATAATTTATAAAAAATAATAGATTTTAATAAATTTTATTAAAAGAAAAAAAGTGTTACCTTATCTGGTCCAAGCTTCTCAGCTGATTGAGATGGATCTAAAATTCTCTATTCGCCTCCAAATCTTTCATTTGATAGAAACTCTTGCGAACAAAAATAAAATAAATTAAGAGAAACTATATAATAAGATTATCCAAAATATTTAACTTCAAGTAATCAGCATAAAAGTATATGAATAAATACTGTAATTTGATAATATATATTTATGAAAACTATATATAATAATTTAATTTTTAAATATTCCACATCACCTCATTTTTTCTTTTTTTTTTTTGTTATGGGGTTGGTTCTGATGAACGACATATGAATTTTAATAAAATAAAAATTATAATCTGATAATTTTTTTATTTATCAATAAACTAATATGGAGCAGAATTGTAATGAATATGTTCTTGAAGATATTTACTTAATAGGTGGATACGAAACTACAAAAACCATCCATAAAAAATAGAAAGCCATAACTCACTTTTTTTAATAAAAAAATTATCGATACTATAAATGTTATTTTTATTATTGGACTCTGAGATATAGGACCTATAATTATTAAATAAAATCTATACTAATAATTTTTTTTATCATTTAATTACCTTCAAGCTGTCTAATCATGAAATTAAATCAATATTAAGATAATAATAAAATTTTTTAACTATCAAATAATAATAAAAAATAATTTATAAAAAATAATAGATTTTGATAAATTTTATAGAGAGGGAGAGAAAAAAGTTACCTCATCTACTTTAAGCCTCTCATTCGATTGAGATGTATTTAAATTTTTTTATTCAGTCGCTTCAAGCCTCCCACCCGACACTCCCATGGATAGAAAAAGTATAGTAAAAATTAAAAAAAATAAAAAATAATAAAAACAAAAAAATAAAGAAAAACTTAAGAGATCAAACCTTTTCCTCTATAGGCTATTCAATTTTTTTCTCTTTTTCAACGATAAAGATCTATAGGAGGTAGTGACGAGGAAAGTAGGAGAGAATGTATTTAGGAAAGCCTTTTATCAGTTTTATAGTCTAAAAACATCATCTGAGAAGATTTTGAAAAGATTGCTGCTATACTTGTAGCAACCTTCCACTTTCATTGATGGATTGTTTAATGAATATGAAAGCTTAAGTGAGTTAAAAAGATTTTACTAAAAAATATTTAAAAAAAATTTATAACTAATTTTTTTCTCATCAGATTCATAGGAGGTTGCTGTTTGCAATATCACAGTCTTTCAGTCCTAGATGAAACCATCATTTAAGAAAAGATTTATAGCCTTATTTGATCTTTAGAAAATATTGATGCAGTAAGATAGTGAATAATAAATAAAAGAAAAAGAGATTAAAATCAGTTCACTATTTTGATAAGTTTCAGATCAATAAAAAAAATTTAGCACTCATATTTTCTCGATTTCTTGCCTACCAAATACTCAGAATACCATCATTCTCAATTCTTTGTATCATCCAAAAAACTAACTGAATACCTAACAAATAATAATCAAAAAAAGATAAAAAAAGTTTAGAAAAGAAACTATCAAACTTACCTTTCTTTCGGAGGATGGAAGGGCACGATTCGCTACCTATCCCCCTGGTTGCCTATGGTGCCTCCACCACCATCCCTCCAATCGAGGAAGATAGAAATTCGAAGAAAAGGGCAAGAAGAATGGAAAGCGATATACTTCATCATTAGTATCTTGTAAATTTTCAAAGGCTAATAAATGCAGAGATTTAGCTTTCAAATCGATAGAAAATTATACTTTATTTATGGATCATTTATTAGATTGATCTAATCCAATGGATCGATTCAGATCTCGAAACATATTATTTTTTTAAAAATATAAAAATATTATTTTTAAAAATATAAATTAGTATGTTATTAATTTTAAAATTAAAAAATAATATATTTTTAAAATAATAATAAATTAATATTTTTAAAAATATAATTATTATTTTTATAATATTTTATTTTTAAAAATAATATTTTTTAAAAAATATTATTTTCATTTCTTATCCCTCCACTACTTTTATTTTTAAAATATTTTAAATTAATAATAATAATAATATTTTTTTTTCTCCCTCTTCATTTTTTTTTTCTTTTTTTCTTTTTTCCTCCTTCCCTTCCCTTCCTCCCGCAGCCTCCCCCCTCCCAACCCCTCGACCTTGCTAGTGAGGCCCAAGTAGCGGCCATCTACGTCGCCCCCATCGTGGCGGTGCCTTATCGTCATCCGTGCCGCACCTATCTCCGTGCAATTACCAAATCCCCTCCCCTTTTCTAACTCTAGCACCACCAACCCCCCTCCCCTTTCTCGGCTCCGATGCCACCAAACCTCCTCACCACACCTTCCCAGGCCCCGACGCCACCAAACCCCCTTGCCAGCTCTCCCTGGCCCCTGGCACCTCCCCCAACCCGCGTGACCACCCCTCGCATCCTTCGCAGCCCTGCCCCCCATAAGGAGAAGGAGACAGCACCCCTTTTTTTTTTTCATTTTCTTCCCCTTTCCTTCTCTTTCTCCTGCTGCCTCCTCCCCACCCCCACCCTTGTCGTGAGGCCTAGGTCGCGGCTGTTCACACCGCCCCCACCATGGCGCTGACCCACTGCCGTCCGTGTCGCATCCGGCTCTGCTGGACCACTAAAACCCCTTTTCTTCCTTTCTTCTGCTACCTCATCCCTACCCTCTGCCCCCACCATATGAGGCTTAGGTTGCTGTTGTCCGTGCCGCTCCAAATGGATGGTGTCTGCGAGGACTCAAAGCTAAAAAAAAAAAAAGAAAAAAAAATTATCATAGAAAAAGAATGGAGAGGAAGAAAAGCACCTAAGAAAGATTGGAGGAAAAAGGCCAACGCTCATGATGGAGAGGAAGGTGATGGTGAAAAGTGGTGGAAGGTGGTAGTAAAAAAAAAAAAGAGAGAGATAGGTATCTTGAGGGCTTAAGAAATTTTAAAAGATCTTGAAAGAGGTTCGAAGCTATAAAAAAATAAAATTTAACGCACCATATTAGGAGGTCAATAGGTTATGTTTTAATATATAGATATATATGTAAAAAAGTTTATAAAAAAAAGTTGATGTTACAGGCCTTGGTGGACAACAATTATACCCACGCACGTTCCGTTCAATTTCAGTGCGGCTTTTCGTCATTTCAAGACGGCGCTTGTCCACGGACTCAAAATATTTTATATTTAAATTTATCATCCGTTTATATAAAATAAAAATTTTAGTATGATCTTTTTAAAATATGTTCACTCATGGAGTACGTGCGCATAAATTTAAGGTACTGTTTTTAGCGGTACTCGTAAGGCAACGCTACAAAAGAAATTTGAGAACAAGGAAGGCATCAGAATTTGGTCCAAGCTAGTCTCGGTAAGAAAAAGGATGTTCCAAGTCGGTTCGCTCTAAATTAGCGAAGACCAACCGATGTACTAGGTGGCTATACTATGTATGTCTATCAATGTGGGAGAAAGTGAGAGCGGGAAGTATGTAGAATTACCGCCCTTCATGTCAAATTATGTCATATATATTATAATTTATTAAAAAAATATTATATTATATTATATTATATTTGTTATGTTGTATTATATTATTTTTCATTGCAAAGTAAGTTTGTTATGTGCTATGCTATATTATGTTACACTATCATATCATATGAGGTAGAGTATGGTATAACACTGTACATATTACCATATCTAGCAGAGCATATAGTAATATATATGTTAGACTAAATTTTATGTATCTTATATATATTACATAAAATTTTGTCGAGTGGAGCGAGGTTAAATTTGATGAGGCCAAATCCAATCAAATTATCCATCGAGCCTAAGTTATTTGGTGGGCCATTTTGGCCTATTAAGCCGAATCCCTTTACCCATACGTGCAAAAATCTGATGGCTTGGTCTAGTTTTGGTGCAACACCTGGCATGATAATTTTTTTCTAATTACTTTAAATTATCATAGCTCCCTTTGAATTGGCATCATGAAGCATGCCACTAAATGAAGACAACTAGTTGGTGCAAGTCAGCTAGTGACCTTTTTAGAGTGATTTTTCCGAGCTTCCATAATATTTGTTCTTTTGATACTTATTAGCATGTTCATTACATTTAATAGGTTATCATTACTATTGAGTTGATCTCCTGTTGATTTTTTTTCTTCTCCTTGCTCTAGTTTGAGCTTCATTAATTGGGCATCTGTTGCATCCTTTTATCTATTATGCAAACCCATCAATGATTTTTGATTTAATGGTTCAACTATGATACTGATGGAAAGAGGTTTGTCATGTATTTGAGCTTGCTCTTATGTAATGCTTTAAATTTAGGTCATACTTGCTATATCTTGTCACCAAGGCTCTCTTAATCTAAGCACGGAGATGATGTTAAACGTCAAAATTTTCACTGGTTTGAGGCATGTGGTTACTTTTATTAGCGATTTTGCTAGATATATTTAGGTTTATTTTGTTAGAGAAAAATAAAAAATATTTGAGAAATTTAATCAATATAAAACTTTGGTTGAAAATCTCTTTAATTAAAAAATTGATGCTTAAAAATAGATATTGGTAGTGAATATGTTTTAAAGGAATTCTCTAATTATTTGATTAGTTGCAATATATATGATAGTTTACTTGTCTAGGAACTTTTGATAAACAGATGTGGTAGAGAGAAAGAACAGACATTGATTTGAGACTTTTCGTAACATGATTAATACAAAAAATATGAAGCATAAAGTTTGAGCAGGGTGAAAGCGATAGCAGTTTATATTCTTAATAAGATATCTTTGAGAAGTATTGACAATATGACTCCCTATAAAAAATTATTTGGAAAGCATCATGATATTTCTCATTTTCATGTGTTTGGATGTGTTTACTTTATGTATGATTATGATGTATTTTCTAATAAGCTAGATAAGAAGCTTTGTTGGGTATATGTTTCTTGTCTATAGTAAGGCTAGGAAAGGTTGGAGATGTATTAATCCCAAGATAATAAAGATTTATATTTTCATATATATTTTTTATAGGAGCTCTTTTTGCTGATCTTCTGGTGAGTCCTATTTTCTATTTGGTAAAATTTAGATTAGTTTCTGATGAGGAATGGTTATCTCAAAAGGATATTGTTCCTATAAAAATTTGTGAACCTTCTTTCCCTTCTCAAGCTTTTTTTTTCTTTAGCTCAATAGCCAAAATCTTCTTTAGCATTGCCTACTTCAAATTCTCATAAAAATTCATGAAAAACTGGTTTACATGCCTCAAATTTCAAGAGAAAAATGAACATATTATTAGGGATGAAGAAGAAATGAAGTTACTTGAAGGTAAACCTAAAGCTCTTGAGGATCTATCATCGTCCTAAAGAAGTAAGAAAAAAAGAAACAAATTGATAGATATGGAGATTGGGATTATTTTTCTATTACTTATTGTTATACTTTTACTATTTTTTATCAGTTAAAACCCACTTCATATAATGAGACTGAGGGCATTGGTGTTTGGGAGGATGTAATAAAAGAAGAGATTTATGCTCTTAAGAAGAATGAGACATGACATTTCATTCGCTAGTGGTGTTTCTCCTATATTTGGTAAGTGGGTTATAATGTGAGAAAACAAAGGTTTTCATAAGGACTAGCTAACAAATATCTTCACCAAAGGATTAGCAGTCGAGAGGTTTGAAGATTTGCACAGCAAGCTCAGCATTGTCAATATGGACTTCAGAGTGAAGGGGATATTGAGAATAATTTTTTGTTTGTTTTAGGATTCTAATTACTAGTTTTATTTTATTTAGTTATCTCACTTAAATAGATATCTTTATTCAACTTATTCTTCCTTCAAGAATATTTATTTTTATCCTTTAATGATTATTGAAGTTCATCTTTTAATGAATGTTGGCTTTTGAATTTAGATAGGAATCAAACATCCCAGCAATATAATGCTCTATTTAAAGGGACTTTTCTCATATCTTTTACGTGATGTGGGAAAGATCAGGAGAGGGTAAGAGGTGTTCTCTTTGGTGAGGCATGAAAGAGATCCTGCCTATGTGACTTAATTTTTTAATAAAATATTTTCTTCTTTTCTAATTTTTTGGAGCAACTCTTTTTTGTTATTATTTTTTTTTAGTGTTTGTTTTGGATCTTGGGCCAATATGGTTATCTACTTGGGATAGTATATCATTCTACAATAATTTTCCTTGATGCCATATTCTACGCATGCCTTGCATTTTTTTTTAAATTTTTTAACTTTATTTGTTTCAACTATTTATAAGTATCAGTAAGGTTTTGTATACTTGTCAAAATACTCTCCAACTTCCTAACAAGACCAAACACCACATCTTTTCTTTTCTGAAGATTAGGATGCATTCCACTCACGCCCCATTGGATTGCCCCCATCCCCAACTACCTATAGTACGTCTCTCTCTCCAACTACCTATAGTACGTCTCTCTCTCTCTCTCTCTCTCTCTCTCTCTCTCTCTCTCTCGTGCATGTCGTGCACATAAACAAAGTCACTCACGGTGGAATAAGGGTGACGTGGAGTTGGAGCAAGAAGGAGAGAGACATGAAAAGGGGAATGAAATTGTGTAATCAATTAAAGTCTAGAATACTAAGTTTGATGGATGGGTCCCACTGTAATCAATTAAAGTTTTAAGAGAAGCTTAAATTAGAGAACTAGCTAATAGCTTCATTATATTGTCTAGCCTACCCCTCCTAAATTTGTTGGCTAAGATTTAATATTTTGTAATATCATAAAAAATCAATAGGTACTGAAGCAAATCCCTTACTAGTTTTTATGTCTGAATCCAATTTGAATATAAATAGTGAGAGATATTTGATCAAACCAATCAAAAATAATTAACTAGACTGACATATATAAAAATATATAAATTATAAATATAGGGATATTGAAATTATATAACCGAGGTGCTCCTAAGAAAGAAACCATAAGTACCCTAGTTTTCACCATAAGTCAATCTAGATAGCCCATGCTACCTTATACTTGATAAGTTGGAGTACAACCTCCTTTATCGATATAAAACATAGGATAATTCAGGAACAGCATTTGGAAGCAATCATACCATGTCATGCATTGTATACTAGCCACAGCCAATCATATATCATGTGCCTTGTAGAAGCAAACTACAAACTACTAGACTTCTATGTTATGATAGAGTAATTCAAAAGAATTAACAAACAATTTCTTTGTTATTTTACATGACAAGCAAATAATATGACTAAAGAGCAACTCTCTTTTTTTATTGTAACGGAGGAAGGAATATATTTCCATTGTTGGTTTATTAGATGGCTATAAGTATGTATAGTGGAAGGATGGATTAAATACAAGCATAGCCACATCAAAGTTAGTCACATGACTGTTTGGGATGTGAGTGACAAAAGGAGTCAACAATGTGAGGTTGACCCCTTTCCCACAAAAAATGTGAGGTTAGCTCTTTCCTGTTGGGAATTTTGTGCCTCTACAGTGCCATGCAGTGTGGTTGGACGTAAGGCACCCTTGTTCCTCCCTATTACTGGTTTCCATTTACAGTATCTCGATCAGTTGGTCAACCCTTTTCCATTTGTGAACTTTTCGTCCCAGGGTGATTGGCCAAGCTAAACCTTTTATGGGATATGGAGGAGCTTGACCAGGTCAGTGAATGCTTCCTCCTGAATCACAAACGTCCAGTCTGAGAAGAGGTGAGTCATCCATTTGGTGACTTCTTTTTAAGAATAGGCCTCAAACTTAAATATTCTCCCATTACGCTCTTTCCAGATACTCCAACACCCAAAAGAGATTAAAGCATCAATTGCTGTTCTAGTCTCTTTCCTCTCTATTGTCATTCGCCAGTTGTGCCAGAGCTCATCGAGACAATTTGGAATATGATGTTGTTGATGTAGAATTTAGTTGTCGTCAGATCGAGCTGGAGTGAGGGTGGACGAGGTCGCCGTCGATGACCTGCAAAATAAAGTCCTATTCGGAGTCGATGGTGGTGACTCCGACAGGACCCTCCGACGATCAAGTCAGCTCTTCTGGCCGACAAAAATGGAGTGCTCAGGAATGAGTTTGGCAGAGTTTGGGAGAGAAAAAGAGAGCTTAGAGCTTAGAAAAAGCGTATCTGAAGGGTCTCTTTTTATAGACGGAGCTTGATTGATGGTGACTGCCATACCACCTGATGGTGGGCTACTCGAGACTGCGTAGGATTTGGTGTGGAGAGGATGGTATCGTCAGGCCGATAGTGATAGCCATACCGTCTGATAGCGGTGGACTGCTCGAGGTCTGACGGAGTCAGTCACGGAGGAGGACGCCGCCTGTGGCAGACTGATGGTGACCGTTCGTCCAGATTTAATGGCCATGGCTCTGAGAAAGCAGGCATTAATTGGTGAGCTTCGGTATGTATCAATTTCAGAGGAGTTCGAACTCTTAGAGGAGTTCGGCTCTCGTGAGCGTCCGACTGGAGGAGTGCGGATGGAGTTCGGCTTTCGTAGAAGCCCAGCTGGAGAAGTCCGGAAGGAGTTCGGCTCTTGTGGGAGTCCAATTGAAGGAGTATGGGGGAGTTTGGCTCTCGTGAGAATTCGATTGGAGTTCGACCGCTGAGGAGTTCGGTCGTCTGAAGAAGTTCGATGAAGATCAGGCCGACTGAAGGAGTCCAGCAGGAGCTCGACCGCTGAGGAGTTCGATCGGCTGAAGAAGTTCGGCTAAGACTCATCCACTGAAGTTCTTCCATGGCTACCGATTGCATTAAACTGAGCATCAGATTGAACTTCGACGGGAGCGGGGTATATCCCCAACAATAGTCCCCCCACTTTCGAGTTTGAAATTCGAAGGAAGGGAGTACCAAGATAGACGACTACCGAAGTCTTTTTTTGGGCCCTGCACCCATTGAGGTTGAAGCGCCGGGGAGATCTTATCTCCAATCGAGGTCCAGGAAGATCTCGTCTTTCGTTGGCATTGCGGTTGAAGCTCGGAAGAGATCCTATCTCCAGCCAAGGTTGAAGTTGAAGTTGAGGCTCGGAAGGATCTCGTCTTCAGTCGAGGTTGAAGGAGATCTCATCTCTTGCGGTTGAGGTTGATGTGGGCGCTCAGAGGAGATCTTATCTCCTGCCGTCGAGGTTGGTATGGGCGTTCGGGGGAGATTTTATCTCCTGCGCCGAGGTTATCGCGATCGCTCAGGAGAGATCTTATCTCTAGCCCAGGTTGGCTCAGATGCTCTGGGGAGATCCTATCTCCTGCAGTCGAGGTTGATGCGGGCGCTCGAAAGAAATCTTATCTCTTGTAGCCGAGGTTGGCCCAGACCCTCGGGAGAGATCTTATCTTCTGCAGTTGAGGTTGGCTCGAACGCTCGGAGGAGATTTTTATCTCCTATAGTCGAGGTTGGCATGGGCGCTCGGGGGAGATCTTATCTCCTGCAGTCGAGGTTGGCCCGGACACTCGGGGAGGAGATCTTATCTCTTGCAGCCGAGGTTGATGCGGGCGCTTGGGGGAGATCTTATCTCCTGCAGCTGAGGTTAGCCCGGGCACTCGAGAGAGATCTTATCTCCTGTAGCCGAGGTTGCCCAGACCCTCGAGAGAGATCTTATCTCCTATAGCCGAGGTTGGTGCGGGCGCTCAGGGGAGATCTTATCTCCTGCAGTCGAAGTTAGCCCGATCACTCAGGGAAGATCTTATATCCTGCAGCCGAGGTTGGTCCGGACCCTCGGAAAGAGATCTTATCTCTCTGCAGCCGAGGTTGGCTCGAGTGCTCGGGGGAGATCTTATGTCTGCGGTCGAGATTGATGCGGGTGCTCAGGGGAGATCTTATCTCTTACAGCCGAGGTTAGTCCGGATACTCGAGAGAAATCTTATCTCCTATAGTCGAGGTTGAGTGCGGACGCTCGGGAAGAGATCTTATCTCCTACAGCCGAGGTTTGCTCGGGAGCTCGGGGGAGATCTTATCTCCTGCAGCCGAGGTTGGCCCGAACCCTCGGGGGAGATCTTATCTCCTACAGTCGAGGTTTGTGCAGGCGCTCGGGGGAGATCTTATCTCTTGCAGTCGAGGTTAGCTCGGTCACTCGGGAGAGATCTCCTACAGCCGATCTACAGTCGAGGTGGACGCTCGAGAGATCTCATCTTCTGCAGTCGAGGTTTGCCTGGCGCTCGAGGATCTTATCTTCTGCGCCGGGGGAGATCTTATCTCCTGCAGCCGAGGTTGAAGTGCGCGCTCGGGGGAGATCTTATCTCCTACGGCCGAGGTTGAAGCCCCGCTCGGGGGAGATCTTATCTCCTGCAGCCGAGGTTGAAGTGCGCCTCGGGGGAGATCTTATCTCCTGCAGCCGAGGTTTGCCTCGGGGGAGATCTTATCTCCTGCAGCCGAGGTTGAAGTGCGCGCTCGGGGAGAGATCTTATCTCCTACAGCCGAGGTTCCCTCGGGGGAGATCTTATCTCCTGAGAGAGATCTTATCTTTAGCCGAAGTTGATGCGGGGGGAGATCTTATCTTGCAGTCGAGCGACCCTCGGGGAGATCTTATCTCCTACAGCCGAGGTTGGCTCGAATGCTCGGGGAGATCTTATCTCCTACAGCCGAGGTTGAGTGCGATGCTCGGGGGAGATCTTATCTCCTACGGCCGAGGTTGGTTCGATCCTCGGGGGAGATCTTATCTCCTGCAGCCGAGGTTGAAGCCTGCGCGCTCGGGGGAGATCTTATCTCCTGCAGCCGAGCTTCCCTCGGGGGAGATCTTATCTCCTGCGGCCGAGGTTGAAGCTGCGCGCTCGGGGGAGATCTTATCTCCTGCAGCCGAGGTTGATCCCTCGGGGGAGATCTTATCTCCTGCAGCCGAGGTTGAAGTCCGAACGCTCGGGGGAGATCTTATCTCCTGCAGCCGAGCTTCCCTGCGGATACTTGGGAAAGATCTTATCTCCTGCAGCCGAGGTTGGCCCGAACCCTCGGGGGAGATCTTATCTCCTGCAACGAGGTTGGTGCGAACGCTCGGGGAGATCTTATCTTCTGCAGCCGAGGTTGGCCTGGTCGCTTGGGGAGATCTTATCTTCTGCAGCCGAGGTTGAAGTGCGCGCTCGGGGGAGATCTTATCTCCTGCAGCCGAGGTTGGCCCGGACCCTCGGGGAGAGATCTTATCTCCTGCGGCCGAGGTTGAAGTGCGCGCTCGGGGGAGATCTTATCTCTATAGCCGAGGTTGCCTGGACCTCGAAGGAGATGTATCTTCTGCAGTCGAGATTGGTGTGGGTGCTCGGGAGAGATCTTATCTTCTACAGCGAAGGTTGGCCCGGTCGTTTGGAGGAGATCTTATCTCCTACAGCCGAGGTTGATGGACTTTGATCGACTCATGTTAGGACGAGGTTTTTCTTCTGTTTCTAATACGGACACTATTGACTGCTTCTTCCCCGTCATTACGTAGTTTTTGAAGCAAGAAACAATATTATCGAAATGGAAGAATTTTATTAAAAGAAAGTTATCGGTAGTGCATTCTCGGATTCTCCGAGTCTCAAGGTCATGGGAGTGTCGTTCCTCCTAGCTCTTCAGATGGTAAGTCCTGGACCTGACGACTTCCTCTATTTTGTGCTCGCCTTCTCAACTTAGAGCAAGCTTATCTAGGCTTTGACGCTGGGAGATGATAGCCCGTCGAAGTACTAGGCCCCCAGAGATAGCATCGATGATGCTGGAAGGTGGTTGATCTTCTTGTTGCTCCTCCTTTATTGATGGCTCTAGCTGTGGTAGCACCGTTGGCTTGCTTCAGGCCAGCGTATGTGGAGCATTGAGGAGAGCACGTCTTGTCATTTTGTCGAGGCTTCCTTGATGATGAGCTCGTGGGAGAGTTCGGTCTCGCTTGCGCTCAGGTGGAGCCCATGAGCGTGGTCGAACTTCATTCCGTCCTCCTGCGAAGCCTCCTGGGGTAGAACTTCATGCCCTTAAGTCGAGGCTTCTTTGATGATGAGCTTGAGGGAAAGTTTGGCCTCCCTTGGGGGGAGTCCATGAGCACGGTCGAACTTCATTCCATCCTCTAGTTAAACCTCCTAGGAAAAAACTTCGTATCCTTTCGTCAGAACTTCTTTGATGACGAGCTGGAGGGGGAGTTCAGCCTCACTTGCACTCTGGGGGAGTTCGTGAGCACGGCCGAACTTCATTTTGCCCTCCTGCGGGGAGCACTTCTGCTCTCTGTTTCTCCTTTCCAAGGGCGACGGGTATGTTAGCCCGAGTGCTCTTCCTTAGGACCGATTTCTGACATTCCGATGGTGGGTTTTCTAGCAGAATCGCTGTTGGAGGCTGCCGTATAGCCTACACAATTTTGATGAGACCCTGAACCCACTGCACTAGCAGGTTAAACTGCTTCGGATCTACCATGACCATCGATAGAGGAGGAGAAGGTTGAAGCACCGATGATGGAGCAGGGACAGACGAATCTGGCCCAGATCTAATGACAAAAGCGGTAGAACTCCGAGTAATTGCCTTCTTTGGAGGCATTTCTCGAGGTTGAGGGAGAGGACGGAGATGGACCTTAAAGAAAAAGATCCATAGGGTCAGCTGAGCACTCCTTTAAGAATAAGGGTACCTCAGAAATAGAGGGCCCTTCTTCTAGTGCCAATCTATTGGTGCAAAATTTGGTTGTCGCCAGATCAAGCTAGAGTGGGGGTGGACGAAATCGCCACCGATGATCTATAAAATAAAGTCCTGTCCGGAGTCGGTGGTGGTGGCTTCGGTAAGATCCTCCGACGATCAAGTCAGCTCTTCTGACCAACAGAAATGGAGTGCTCAGGAATGAGTTCAGCAGAATTTTGGGGAGGAGAAGAGAGCTTAAAGTTTAGAGAAAGCATATCTGAAAGATTTCTTTTTATAGGTGGAGCTTGATTGATGGTGATGGCCATACCGTCTGATGGCGGGCTGCTTGAGGCTACATGAGATTTGGTGCATAGAGGATGGTATCGTCGGACCGATAGTGACAGCCATACCGTCCGATAGTGGTGGGCTGCTCGAGATCTGACGGAGTCAGTCACGAAGAGGGGCGCCATCTGTGGCAGACTAATGGGATCGTTCGTCCAGATTTAATGGTCGTGGCTCTGAGAAAGCAGGCATTGATTGATGGGCTTCGGCATGTATCAATTCCAAAGGAGTTTGGACTCTTGGAGGAGTTCGGCCGAAGGAAAGCTCGGAAGAAGTTCGGCTCTCGTGGGCGTTCGGTTGGAGGAGTGCGGATGGAGTTCGGCTTCCGTAGAAGCTCGGTTGGAGGAGTCCGGAAGGAGTTCGGCTCTCGTGGGAGTTCGATTGAAGGAGTACGGAAGAGTTCAACTCTTGTGAGAATCTGGCTGGAGTTCGGCCGCTGAGGAGTTCGGCCGTTTGAAGAAGTTCGGCGAAGACCAGACCGGCTGAAGGAGTCTGACAGGAGCTCGGCCGTTGAGGAGTTCGGCCAGCTGAAGGAGTTCGGCTAAAACTCGTCCGCTGAAGTTCTTCCATGGCTACTAGTTGCATTAAACTAAGCATCAGATTGGAATTCGACGGGAGCGGAGTTCATCCCAACAGATGTAATTGCATTCTTTGGAGTAGTAGGTTCCACATGGATTGCCAGTACATGCATCCCAAGATAAGGTGATATGTTGTTTCTTCATTGCTTCCACAAAGTGAGCAGTAATTTCGTACCTCAGTTCTTCTCTTGATTAAGTTCGAAGCTATAGGAACCTTATCATGGTAGCAGAGCCAAATGAAGATCTTTACTTTCTCTGGCATGGATAGCTTCCAAACTATTCCACCGATGAGAGATATGACTCTGCTGTGCATGAGGAAGTTATAGTAGTGTTTGACTATGGATACCTGGGTTGAGCTCCATTTCCATAGTCTTTTGTCGTCAGTTTTGCTGGGCTTCAGCTATCGTACGAGTGAACAGAGTGTCTAAAATTGTCATTGCCTCATGAGTTATTGATGTTCTGAAGTTCGAAGCACAATCCCTCTACTCAATAAAGCTAGTAATGCTCTCTTCCTGGTTTTTGGCAAGAGCATATAGGTTAGGGAACTTAACATAGAATGGCATGCTATCATGCCATGGTTCTTTCCAAAATGATGTTAGCTGATCATTCCCAACCATTGAGGAGGAATATTGGTGGAAGACGTGTGAAAGTTTAATGATTGATCTCTAGAACGGGGAGGCGATTCGAAGTAGGTAGCTTGAGGACTCGAGGGGAGTTCTACTGGAGTAGTAAATTCTGCGAATCAGGTTTTGCCAAGTCCGATGAGTGTCAAAGAAGAATTTCCACCACCACTTCAATATAAGGGCTTGATAAGGGGTTTTGAGGTCTATGATTCCCAAGCCTCCAAGATGCCTTGGCCCGCATATTTGGTCCTAGCTTGCCAACTTGATTCCTTGGTTGGCCAAGTTTGGGTGTCTCCATTAAAAGTTATGGCAGAGGGAGTTTTTTTTTATTGAACTGGGAGGTTATACCATCCTTATATTATATAAGATGATGAGAGTACATAAAAGTAAATGGATCGAGCTGAGAGAGTTCGATTCCATCCTGATTATAGGCATATAGGCTGTCGTTACAGGTTTTTGATTTTTGGTTTCTATCTCATCAGATTTTTTTACAGATGTTCAACATTTTAAATACAGTTGATAGACCCTGCACTTTAAGGTTTCTGACTTTGACTTTCAAAGAATATAGTTTCAGTCTTACAGGATACACGCATTTAGCATTCAGTGCTTAGCATTAAGTTTCAGGTTGAAACAGGTCGGCATTCAGCTTTAACCAATCTTGCCCAATTCAAGGATGATTTTAGGCTATTCCTCATAGACTGCTATGATGAGAATAAGAATGATGTTCTAAAGTGTGGATTGTCTTCTCCAACAATGACCGCTTTTTTATGTCAACAGCTCTTAACCAACCTCTTAGCATCACCATAATAATTTCAATGGTCTTGCTGAATGAATTTGCTTCAAATCGGAAGATCCTATTATTTCTCTCTTTCCACAGGCTCCACAGCACGATGCTGAATACCAAGCTTATTGCCTGTTTTGGGGTGCCATTGCCCAGATTGTTTTTCCGCAGTTCTAGAAGATCTTTGATGTTATGCAGTGGAGGGGGGCATCAAAAGTTGTTGAGCAATCCTGTTCCAGACCTGGGAGGAGTATTGGCAATCAATGAAGAGGTGATTTATGCTTTCATCTGTAGAGCTGCATAAGGGATAGTGATCAGGTGCAGGAAACTTTCTCTTCCGAAGGTTGTCCACTGTGAGCAATTTGTTGTGATATGCAAGCCAGGTGAAGATCTTGATTTTAACAGGCATTGGGGAGGACCAAATGGTCATTGGAAAGCTCGAGGTCATTCCGCTATGAATGAAAAAAATATAGGCACTCTGAACAGAGAAACAACCTTTAGTATTCCATCTCCATCGAATTACATTCTCTTCTAAGTTTAGCTGAGTGTTTGCTAGAATAGTTTGCAATTGATGAAGCTCCTTTCTAGCCATGGAGTTGAGTGGGTTATGAAAGTTTCCGTATCTATCTACTAGTTGAAGAAACTCGTAAACAGTAGCGTTTGGTGAACATGAAAGCCTGTAGAGATTCGGAAAGAGGTCTTGTAATTGGTTTCCGTCATACCATCGATCAGTCCAAAATAATGTCTGTTTCTCATTTCCTATTTTGCTTTCGATAAATGCATTGAACAATGGACGAACCTTAGCAACTCCTTTCCATGTTTGAGAAACCTTCATGGAGTGTGGTAGTAACTTGCCATGAACATATTTTTTGTTATAATATACTATGTGGATAATTGATCGCCATACCTTCTGAGGTTCAGTCTCATACCTCCATCTTTTGAGAAGCAAGCATTTGTTGTAGATCCTCAGATTCATAATACCCAGTCCTCCCAATTTCTAATTGGTTTGCAGACTGTCTTCCAACTTGCTAGACAGTGGCCTCCTTTGCATTCTCTTTCACCTCTCCATAGAAATTGCCTTCTTCTTTTATCTATTGCATTGATCACTGCAGTTGGGAGTAGATAAGTGGACATCTAGAACGTAGGTAAGGCTGTTAACATAGAATTTATCAATGCTAATCGACCTCCAAAAGATAACAACTTTTCTTTCCATGATGACAATTTTCTGTCAATTTTTTCAACAAGAAGTCCCAATCGGTTGCTTTCAGAGAGCCAGCAGATGATGAAAATCCTAGATATGTTGTTGGTAGTGCTGCAGTCTTACACCCCAGTATCATTACATAGCGATTGAGGTGTGTTTGTGGCAATTCAACAGCATGCATGCAGTGCACTCTTATCAAAGTTAATTTTTAATCCAAACATAATTTCAAAGGCATATAAAATGAATTTCAGCTGCTGAATGTGCTTATAATATGAGTCACTTAGTAATATTATGTCACCAGCATACTGTAGGTAGGTGACATTAGCAGTGATAGATTGTGGTCCAATGCCCGCTATAAGTCCATTATGAGCTGCCAGTTTGAGGATCTGGTTTAAAACATCAGTAACTAGGATGAAAAGGATGGGAGATAATGGATCTCTTTGTTTTAAACTTCGTCACGTCTTAATCCATTTTGTTGGGCTCCATTAAGGAGGGCCACCCGGTTGGTTGTCAGAATACATTCCATCCATCTGCACCACTTATCCATCTGCACCACTTATCCCTAAACCCTCTTGCCTTCAAGATAGCAAGAATGAATGGCCAACTTACCATATCAAAGGCTATCTCAAAATCGAGCTTGAGCAATTCGCCTGGAAGTTTCATTTTCCTGCTATATGATATGATCTTAGCTATTGTTAAGAGACTGTCGTTAATTTGGCGACCTTTTATAAATGCAGTCTGATCATCTGCAATGAGTTTGGTAGAGAACTTTGACAGGCGAATACATAGTACTTTGGATAGAATCTTAAGCACTCCATTCATTAAGCCGATCGGTCTATATAGTCCCTTACAGAGCTGCACTCTTGTTTCTTTGGTATAAGCGAGATAAAAGTGTAGTTCAACCTAGATATATCGGTTTTGCCAGCATGGAATTGGTTGAAGAACAAACATAAGTCATTTTTTATTATCTCCCAAAATATCTGATAAAATTTATTTGGATAACCATCAGGACCTGGTGCTTTTCCTTTGGGGAGAGCAAAGACTGCAGTTTTGATTTTAGCTTCTGTAAATGGGTTGTCTAGTAATTCCATTTCCTGCATTTGATTTGGGTATAGCAACCCCCAATCTGCTGAAAGATGTGTTGTAGAAGCTTGTCCAAAAAGTTTTGAGTAGTACGTCATAAAAGCAGCTTCAATTTCTTTGGTTTCAGAAGATATTACTCCTCCACATTCAATGCTTGAGATAAAATTCTTTCTTCGTCTCCCACTAGCACATGCATGGAAGAACTTTGTATTTTTATCTCCCTATCGAAGCCAATTGACATGAGCTCTTTGTTTCCATAAGGTTTCTTCTTCCAGCAATATACTCTCCATTTGCTCCTTGAGCATCCTCCTTTCCGGCTGTTCTTCAGTTGTTAAACATCTACTCTCTTCTTGTGAATCCAGTTCAAAGATCTTCTCCTTGATCTGAGTTTTCCTCGCTAGTATATTTCCATTTGTAGTTTTGTTCCAGGTCTTAAGTTTCCACCTTAAAAAACCCAGTTTTAAGACGAGGTTAGCAAATGCATCCTGTAGGCTGGGTGCTTCATTCCACCATGTTCCAATCAAATTCCTGATATCGTATTTCAATAGCCAAAAGAGTTCAAATCGAAATGGTTTTCTACATGGTGGTCGCTTGCAGAAATCTAGTTTAAGAGGAAAATGGTCAGAGGTGGTTTTAGGTAGTGGTGAAAGCATAGCCATTGGGAACTGCTCAATCCAGTCAGTGGTGACCAAACATCTATCAAGCTTCGACAGTGAAGGAGAGTCACGATGGCTTGACCATGTGAAGAATAGCTGATTTAATTTTAATTCTACCAGTTGATGATCATCCACAAATGAATTGAACTTCTCTGATACTGCTATGTTAACGCCAGCACCTTTCCATTCATTTGAAAATCTAATTGCATTGAAGTCTCCCAGAATAATCCACTGCCCCTGCCAATTTTTTCGGACGTTCGCTAATTCCCCGAAGAAGTCTGAACGGTGGCCATGATCTGTTGGCCCATACACATTTGTTATTAACCATTCCTTCTGATTTATAGAAGATTTTTGTAAGCGGTGCAAAGTACTTAGAGAGTATTCTCCTTGGAAGAAAGTGATACCATCAATCTCAGAAGAGTTCCAGGCTGTTAGAAGACCACCACATGAACCTTTTGCATTGATCACACTCCAGGCATCAAAGAGTTTTCCACATGAACTAGCAGCTTGTGCCTTAGTTGCATCCCTAAGCTTTGTTTCCTGAAGGCATATAATTGAGCATTTGGCCTGGGTGATTGTATCCTTGACTGTTCTACGTTTAGAGGCCTGTCCTAGACCTCTTACATTCCAAAATATTAATCTCATGTTGCTATAATGTGAAACCTTATACACTGCCAGATATAACTTTGATATATATATGTTGCCAGAACTGGTTGCTTATATATACATGCAAAAAGTTTCCCAAAAGATGATGGTTTGTTTTCCCCATAATCCCAAACAAGCAAGGTCATGAAGTACATAGGTATGGGATGGATAACCAAGTTGCTAAGTAGCGTCTGGGGTTTACTAGTATAATAACGTGCAACCTTCATTGGCTGGCAATCATCATAATCAGTAGTCATCATTAGCTGCAAACAGTCGCCACTGCTTGGCCACACCTCTGTTTTTCCATCTCTTTGAGTTTGATAATATCCGAATATACCTCCTTTTTTGCTAAGTGTTTTAACTTTATCTGGTGTTAGCGAATTGAGGAAGAGAACGTCATCTGGTGTGAGATCAGCTTCAATCATCCCAAGGCTTTTCACCTTTTTCCCCCGGATTCTGGCACTGCGTTTGATTGATCCAGTAGTGGTAGTAGGTGGTGGGCACCGGCGGTTGATCAGAGGTGTTGTAGGCTGACTCACATGCTTAGGTTTTAAGCCAGCAAGGATGGTTGAAAATGCCCTGGATACTGCAACGACTGACTTCCTATCCAAGTTGATAGCTTCAGTAGGGTGGGAATAGCATGTATTATTGAAGTAGTCATATGTCATGTGGGTGGGTAATGGTTGAAATGGCTTTGAAATTCTTGGTGGGGGAAGCTGTTATAGAGAGGTTTTGAATTTGAAATCATTTGTAATACCTGACCATTGCTTGGGAAGAAACTTCAACATTGAACCCAGATGGACTACCTTCAATATCATATTGAAGTCGATTACCCTAACTTCTGATTTTTCATGGTGGTTAATCTGAATCTGATTATAAACCAAAGTGAGACTGTATTGGGGAGGGAAGGACCTCCATAATAGGTCGACAGCTTGCACCATGCCTGTCACAGTTTTCCACTGTTGGTGGTTCATGGGACCGGTCCTCGTCTCCGTAACGATGACGCCATGCATCTTGGTTCGGCGTTCTACTGTCAGAATCATTCCAGAATTCCCAATCATCCCCTCCATCTCCATTTGAGTCATCTTCTGAGCTTGATGACGAGTCACTCGGCCCTTGTTCAACAACATAATTCACAGTTAAATTAACAGAGTAAATATGTGAACCAGTGGTTACCTTGATGACTTCAGGAATGCTCTCTATGTTTTCGCTGAAGAAGACGATGTCAAAACTTCGAAGATCCTCCCATTGGAGGCTAGATCTACTTGCACGGTGAGGGATCCCGAAACCCGATATGATTGTTGCAATAGCTTCTGCATTCCAACGGAAGAGCGGGAGATTATATACGGTAGCGTATATCTTGAGCTGAAGATCATGGTGTGCTCCTCCTTTGAATTGGTCCTAGTGGTTCACTATTAGCGTAAAACCATCTCCTCTGATGTGGCCTAACGCCATGAGGGCTTGGATGCTTTCTTTATCCGGGAAAGCCACAAAGAACTCAGTGGGTGCTAACTGTCTGGTTGTCCAAGAGCCATATCACTTTGCTTTGTGAGCTAAAATGGTAGAGACATCATCGACCTTAATCGGCCTACCAAAGGATTCAACAAAAGCTGCTCGATCCAAGTAGGAAGATATTTCTGCCATTTCCTTTGAAACTGGGAGGAAGACCTTATTTTCTGCTTGACCATGATTAGAGGGAACTGGAGGCGGGGTAGGCTGTGGGTTAACGTGGCTCATGTCGGTGCGTGGAAGGTGGTGGTTGGTATTATGGAAGGAGAGTTTACAGGTTTTGGTCGTGTGGCCAAGTTGGAGGCGGAGGAAGCAACGATAAGGATTTCGACAAATGTTTTTCCGATGATCCTTGTCACCGCAGCGGTAGCAAACTCCCTTTTTAAAACGGGGGACGGGTCGCTGGGAAGGATGGTGAATGCCAGTAAATGTCTATGTTTGATGGTTTGGTTTGGCAGAGTTAATGTTACCAGACGGCACAGCTGATTTGACCTTTGCCTTAATGACGTCGGCGTAGGAACGGCAGGGAGCGGTTGAGAAGTGGCTGGGTTCGACGGGGTGCAATGGTTGCTGCATGGTAGGTCGTGGGCGATGCGGCGGCATGGATGTTGAGGTAGATGGAAATTTCGAAGAACGGGTCAGGAGGAGGACGATACGGTTGGTGGTGGTTAAGTTGCATTTTTCTTTCATGAGTCAAAATTATTATCATAAATTAAATCTATGATAATAATTTTTTATAATCGCTGTCATAGATTCAATCTATAATAACAGTTAGAAAATCATTATCATAGGTCGGATCTATAGCAGTGACTTTTTATAACCGCTACTATTAATCGATCTATAATGACGGTTATTTATAACTACTAATATATATTTTTTCTTATTTTTTCTTTAAATATTATATAATTTTAAAATTTAATGTCCATCTCCACCATTTATTATCTAAATAATTATCATTATAGTATCATCGTAAAATATCATCTCGATCTGATGGTCCTAGCTTCATCGATCAGAAAACTTTGATTTCGATGACCATGAACGACGATGCGATGATTTGATAGATGGAGACCTCCGATGGGTTCAAAAATCTGAAATGATGATCTTGGTTATATTTATAGCATATTATCAAAGTTTCACTTCAATCGAATATTGTTATCTTAGTCAATTTAGTATAGGTTAATTTCGATCGTTAAATAATAAACGAGTGATCAAAGGACTAGACGATATTTGATTATTAGATAATTTTTTTTATAAATGATCTTGGCTACTACTTTAATCATTTTTTATGGTAGTGATTATAAAATTCAACTTGTGAGACTAAGAACGATTTAAAACTATAGGTCGTCTGATAACCATTCTTAAACTTTGTTGGTTGTTATGCTCATGCTTTTGCAATATCTACTTAACGTGAATAGTTCATACGAAAATGATTTAAATTTTACTATCATCGCTATATAAAATGATTAAAATTATAGCAAAGATCATTTAACTAAAAAATTATCTCATAATCAGACGTCGTTTAGCTCTTTAATCGTTTGTTTCTAATTTAACGGTCAAAATCATTCCATACTAAATTGATCATGATAACGATATTCTATTGAAGTGAAACTTTGATAGTATGCTATAAATATCATCGAGATCATCCTTACAGATTTTTGGATTGATTGAAGGTCTTCATCTATCAGATCATCACATCGTCATTCATGATCGTCGAAATCAAATTTTTTGATCGATGAAGCTAGGGCCATTGGATCGAGGTAATCCTTTATGGCGATACTCTAATGGTAATTATTTAGATAATGAACGATAAAAATGAGCATTAAATTTTAAAATTATATAATATTTAGAAAAAAAATTAAAAAAAATTATTTTCAATCTACGGCAGTGGTTTTCAGGTTACTGAAAATCGTTGTTATAGATCTATGAAAGTGGTTAGAAAATTACTGCTGTAGATCTATTGCAGTAGATTTCAGTAACCACTGCTATAGATCTATGGCAGTGGTTCGAAAATTGCTACCATATGTTAGGTTAAAAATTTTCAAATTTTTTTTTCCTCCCATGTGCTCTCTCTCTCTCTCCCCTTCTTTTCGTCGCCGGTGAGACTCCACCCAAGTCCTCCCCCCCGACCGACACCGCCCCTCATTCCCCCCCGGCCAGCCCCATCTCTCGGTGCCCCCCTCCTCCCCTTCGCCTTCCCATCCTCGACAGCCGTCGCCCCCTTCTCGTGCCATGCCACCCCTCCCACTCATCCCGCGCTGTGTTGACCACTCCCCAGCGGTCTTCGACCACTCCCCACCCGTCCCACCCCCCACGCTGCCCTTTCCATCCCCGGCCGCCGCCGCCCATGCCCTCCCCATCCCAGTCCGTCCATCCCTTGCCCTCTCCGACTATCGCTCCTATCCTTTCCATCCCCGATCGCCGTGGCCCACCCCCTATCCTCCCATCCCCGACCGCCGCTGCCCCTGCCCTCCCCATCTCTGGCCGCCCACCTCCTATCCTCTCCAGCCGCCGCCCTTGCCCTCCCCATCCTCGACCGCCGCCACTCACCCCTGCCCTCCCCATCCCGGCCACTCGCCCCCTGCTCTCCCCATCTCCGACTGCCACCGCCCCTGCCTCCCCATTTTCGGCCACCCACCCCCTACCCTCCCCATCCCCTGGCCTCCCCATCACGGCGCCCCTTTCGAGCCCCCTCTCCCTCCCTCTCTCTTTCCTCTTTCTCTTTCTCTCTCTTTTTCTCTATCTCACTATCTTTCTCTTATTTCGCAGGTTACCTCTAGCACCGTTATCTTTCTCTAGCACCATCATCGATGACCTTCGGAGCTTTCGGTGCACCTCCTCTCTATAGCTATAGGTATAATTTTTATTTTAATTTCATAGTATTATTTATTAATCACTGGACTAGACCTATCAATGGGTCGGGTTTGGATCAGAACCTGGATATTCAGATCCAGATTCAATTTTAATTACTGGTATTGGACTCAAACTTGAATACCTAACAGGTTCGTACTTAAAGTACAAGACTCGGATCCTAATGGATCCCGGGTATCCAAGCCAGATTTCAGGATTCGAAACTAAGAAAGGGAGAGGGAGAGAGGGAGGGAGGGGTTTGGCCTCGCTGCCGTCGCCAATAAGGAAGACCAAGAGAGAGAGAGAGGGAGGGGTTCGGCCTTGCTGGCATCACTGGGAGGGAGGGGGTCTAGCCTCGCTGACGAGGGAGATCGAGAGAGTGAGAAAGGGAGGGAGGGGTTCGGCCTCGTCGGTCGGAGATCAAGAGAGGGAGAGAGGGAGGGAGGGGGTCCGAGCTCGCCATCGAGGGAGATTAAGAGAGGGAGATCGAGAGAGGGATTAGGGAGGGGGTCTAGCCTCACCGATGATGGAGATTGAGTGGAAGATGGATAGTCGGAAAGATGAGGGAAAGGCGGAGACAGCCAAGAATAGGAGATGGCACACAGTCGAGCCGACTCGAATACGCAGCCGAGCCTGCTCAAGCTGAGATCGAGCCAGCTGGGGGAGGACCCGAGTCGGATGTCTCAGGAACGGAGTTGGCTCGATGGGTACGAGCAAAATTTGATATGTCTCTCTGAGATTCCAACTTTAAGCCCTAAGGTGTCGCTATCATTTACTTCATTTTTCTTTTAGATTTCTGGATTAACACCCAGGTTTGTGCAAGAAATTGGATTTACAACTGTTGCTCATCCTTAATTATTTATGAATATAATTAATGTTGTAGAATTTATTGGATAATATTTTTTGGATGTTTATATCTTGTTGTTTTTGTTTATTGCATTGTATAATGATAGATCCATCAATTAATTAGTATACATAATCTTCGACATTCGTATAATTATATATAATTATATGGATGAGAGAATTATATACAATGATCAATTGATTATCCAATTTGGATAGTTTAAAAATTACAGATAATTCTATAGGTAGTTGTAGTAATCAAACGGTATGCTAAGAATTTTGATTGAAATTTTGGACAGTATTTTTCTTTTGTTCTCCCTACACAGAAGAACTAAGAAGAAATGCTGCTGAAATTTTATTCAATTTTTGTTGCATATCGTTTGATTACTGTATTGAACCTATAGAATTAATATAATTTTTGAATGTGATAGGACCTATCTTTACCCATTAGTTGATAATATGATGCATTTATTGTATATCTAAAAATAATATTTAATATGAGTTCCACACATAATATTTATTTCAATCCTTATTTATGATGTATTTTTTTATTTATAATGCATGCTATGTTTATAACGCATTAGTATATAATTTAAGTTTTATAAATGATTTAATTATAGTATCATCATTTTTAAAATAGATAAGGGGTGGATGAAGTTTAGTAGGCTCTCGCCAGAATATGAGGCTGGACTTCAAAAATTTCTTGATTTTGCTATAAAAAAATTTGGAGATCATGGACTGATCTAATATCCTTATAAAAAGTGTATGAATAGACCGTGGCTACTTCGTCAAGATGTAAATGATCACCTCACTATTTATAGCTTTAAAGCTGATTATGAAATTTGTTGGAACCAACATGATGAGGGTAGACTGCAAGGAGGCGATCAACATGAAAGTGGAGTGGAATAAATAATTTATGATATTTTTTCATTTGTTGGCCATAATGACGGTGCCTCTACGTCTATGCCTAATCCCATGGTTGAAGGAATGACAAATAGTGAGGATGTAGAAAAGGTCCGTAAGTTGATGGAGGATGTTAATATTTTATTGTATCCTAGATGTAAAAAGATGGTGAAGCTGAAGTTCTTAATCTGGTTGTATCATGCAAAATGCTCCAATGGATTCAGTAATAATGGAGTGAACTGCATATTAGAGCTTTTGGAGGACATTCTTTCGGATGATGCATAAATTTTGAAGAATAATTATGAGACATTAAAAATTATTGAACAATTGGACTTTGCTTACACAAAGATACATGCATGTCCCAATGATTGCATGCTCTATTGGAAGGGGGATGTTAATCAAAATGAGTACATAAGGTACGGTGTGTCAAGATAAAAATAGAATAAAGATGGTACATCGACTCATGTACCTCAAAAATTGATGTGGCACTTTTTTTTGATTTCGAGACTATAAAAGTTTATGTTGGTAAGAACATTGAAGGACATGAGATGGCATGAAGAGGATCGAACAAAAGATGATGCATTGAGGCATCCAATCGATGGAGAGATATGTCAGAAGTTTAATGAATTACATTCTGACTTCGCACATGAGATACGTAATGTGAGGTTGAACTTGTCGTGCAATGGTTTCAACCCGTTCAAGTATATGAATACCGTCCATAGTGTATGGCCAATATTTATTCATGTTTACAACCTCCCACCATGGACGTGTATGAAAAAATCTTTTGCTTTCATGATAGTGCTTATCCCTGGATCGATGGAGGTAGGTAATGATATTGATGTTTATTTGTAGCCTCTTATTGCCGAGCTGAAACTATTATGGAGTATTCAAGGTGTTCCAACTTTTGATGCTTTGTTGAATGAGTCATTCTCCATGCACGTAGCGCTTTTATGGATAATAAATATTTTTCCAGCCTATGCCCTAATATCGGGTTGGAGCACCAAAAGTGAGCTAGCATGTTCGATTTATGAAAAAAACATCCGATATAGAAGATTGACACATCGAAGGAGCTTTAGCTATATGGGGTATCGATATTTCCTTTGTTAAAATCATCCATATAGAAGGAATGCATGCTCCTTCGATGGCACCGTTGAAGAAAGTGAGGCGCCTAGTCGGATGTCTGAAAGTAATGTACTTAGAAAGTTGGATGGTCTCAGTATTGAATTTGGGAAAGGTGATCCGATTGATGGTAAAAAGAAGAAGCATCGATCAAAGAAAGATGACACACACTTTAATTGAAGAAAAAAGAGCATCTTCTTTGATTTGCCATATTGGGAGATAAACTTATTACGCCACTGCTTAGATGTAATGCATATTGAAAAGAATGTGTGCGAGCTCTTATTGACAACAATCTTAAATATCAAAGATAAGACTAAGGATGACTTGAATTCTCGATTTGACTTGAAAGAATGGGATATTAGGAGATCACTCTATCCAGAGCCGGTAGGAGGAGAACAATGGAGGCTCCCTTATACATGCTATGTTATGAATGCCTTCGAACGGTCCATATTTCTTCTTGTATTGGAGAACATAAAGATTTTTTATGGATACTCAAGCAACATATCAAAGCATGTGAATAGTAAGGATGTCAAACTTGGGGATTGAAGACTCATGATTATCATGTGCTGATATAGGAATTAGTCTCAATAGCTATTCGCCGTGTATTGCTAAAAAATATCAGAATGACTGTTATTCATCTTTGCAATTTTTACAGAGATATTTATGCAAAGAGGTTGCTTAAGAAAGACATGAAGAAAATGAAGGCAAGGGCGATGACTATATTATGTGATCTAAAGAAGATATTTCTACCATCATTTTTTATGATTATGATGCATCTCACCGTGCACCTTACGGAGGAAGTTGCACTTGAAAGCCTAGTGTTCTGCCGATGGATGTATCCTACTGAGAGAAATATTCAAACTCTCAAATCTTATGTAAGAAATATGAATTGCTCGAAGGGATCCATAGTAGAAGGTTATTTGGATCAAGAGTATATAAATTTTTGTACCATGTACTTAAATAAGCTCGAGACACATCATAATCGACCAATATAAGAAATCAAGATGACCAGTATAAGCCAATTCAGTCTACATTTGAGTCCATTTCACAATCAGATAGATTTTTCACTTTATACCGCCTCACTGATTTAAACATTGAAGAAAGGGATACGGCACACCGCTACGTGCTCTTCAATTGTGATGTCATTGAGCCGTACACAAGATGAGTTACTCAACCTTATTTATTTTATAATAATTAAAAAAGTTTAATTATACCTTAATTTATTCTTTGTGTATGCAACAAACACAAGAAGGTCATAAGAGTAAAATATGACGCTCTAAGTATGCAGGAGAAAGAGAAAATGCATAGCAAAGAATTTTCTAAATGGTTCAAAGATCATGTAAGCAATTATATATTCTTGCCTTGTACAACTTATTTGAATATATTTACTAATTAGGTATCATCTTCTTGATTAGGTATGAAGATTGCCACTCAGTGATGTGAGCCCTAAAGTGCGTGCTCTTTCAATGAATCCTAATCGTACCGTGTGTGAGTATAAACAGTTCGTCATTAACGGCTATAGATTTAATATTTATAGCAGATCCGTAAATATGGCAATACAAAATAGTGGCATCATGTTGAGTGCCACCACTGGATGTTATGCTAGCTCGAGGGATTCACAACCTCGTACGGAGGATTTGAACTATTATGACATGGTGGAGAAGATAGTCATCTTGGACTATTATTCTAAAGAGAGAATTGCATTGATAAAGTACGATTGGTTTGATACCTTATCATAGTCTGGAATAAAGACTGATGAGTGTGGTTTTACTCTCATTAACATGCAACACCATCTCCACACTGAAGAACCGTATATACTTGCCTCCCAAGCTAGTCAAGTCTTCTATATTAGTAATCCCTTGAAGCCTCAATGGGGTATTATTGTGAAGATGGTGTCTAGGCATATTTTTGATGATACCGAAGTTGATGACGATGTTGGACCATGCATATAAAGTGCTTCTCTAGGATAAAACTTATCTGGTACTGTTAAGGTCGCAGACACATTTGTCAGGAGCAATGGTGATGTCCATATTGTAGATGCCATTAGACGATGACTTCAGCATTTTGGTATAAATTATTAGAGTCTATTTATTGATGTGTTGCTAATATTATTATTCAACATGTTATATTTATTGCCCAGAGGTTGCAACCCAAGAGGAGAGGTGAATTGGATTTCTAAAATAGAGATGGTTGGAGAGAGATTTTGAGACCTCTTGGTTCTGAATGAGATATCTCATCGGAACCGTGATACCTCTCGAGAATCCTGCAAGACTTCTTACTCTCAAAGCACAGAAACTGAGTTTCTATTTTGGTTAAAGAGATTTTTGAGGAATTTTTGCTACCAATCAAAGAGATTTGATTTTTATTTGAATTCTTTTTTATATCTTTCTTGTTTTGGTCAAAGAGCTCTCTTTCTTCTGATCTTTTGAAGCTTAAGAAAAAATTCTTCTTTAAGGATCTTGACTTGATGAATTTTTGTACATCTTTTTTTGAAATGATTCTTCAATTTAAATACCTAAAAAGATCTACATCCACTCATGAAACACATGGTTAAATACTCAAACTCATATTGATTAATGTTGCAGGTCACGATTGCATCAAAATGCCATCTAGCTTTCACCTCCGCTCCTCGAATGACTACACGGAGCTCCACATCTAGCCATGTTGGTAGGCCATGCCGTGCCATGCCATGGGCCGTGCCATGTCTTGGGCCGTGTCATGCTGTGCCGAGCTGTGTCGATAGGCCGTGCCTTGCCGTTAGGCCATGCCGTGCCTTGGACCGTGTCATGTCTGTAAGCTGTGCCATGCCATGCCGTATCGACAAGCCGTGCCTTGGATCGTGCTGTGCCAGTAGGCCATACCTATCGGTCACTAAGAAAACCTCCGATCGCTAAGACAACCCCCATCTTGTTGCTTTTGTTTATTGCATTGCATAGCGATAGATCCGATAATTAATTAGTGTACATAATTTTCGGCATCCGTGTGTTTATATATAATTATACGAATGGTACCTAGGCATATCTTTGATTATTGTTCTACATGTTATATTGGTTAATGTTTATTAACGTTATAGATTACGATAGCACCGAAATGCCATCTAGCTTTTATCCCTGCCTCTTGATGAGTTACGCAGAGTTCAGTATTTGAGGAGCAGTTAGAGCATACTCCAACCACCTCCACATCAGCTGCTCAGAAAACTCCACTGCCGGCATCTACTCCACCGATGGCATCTACTCTACCAGCATTTGAGCCTCCACCGTCATCCACATTTCCGATACATGCTACTTTCCTGGCATCTGAGTGTACATTTTTATTGTATTATTTATTTATTTTTTATATAGTATTTGTATACTTATATATTTGCATAACGTATTTTCATTGTAGGTACATCATCTAGTCGGACATTTCACGGTCCCACATATATGGTGCATGTGTGAAACCGCCAGCATCAGATGATGGTGCAGTATGATGCAATGGAAAGGCCAGTAGGGGAGACCGCACGAGAGATGCATTCTTTTTTTGGAGTGCTTGTGAGGCGGTCAGACATTATTTCCATAGAGCCCAAAGACTGGTGATTGATGGATGATGCTATCAGGAACCGGATGTGGGAGGAGATATGGATAAGTGCATCTTAATTATATTTATGCATTTTACATGTTTACACTATGTTTGATTAGAATAATTTTATAACTAATTTTTAATAACTTTGTGTAGAAAAGGTATGACTTTCTTGATCATGAGAGGGCTCAAGATACCCAACTGAAGAAGATCGAAAAGTTGTACCAGGGCTATAAGGTCAAGCTCCATAGAGGATGGCTTGAGTACCGACGAGATACTCCAGAGGAGCTTATTTCTTGGATACAGGACTGTCCTCCGAGTCAGTGGGAGAGGATGGTTATACATTGGAGGAGCTAGGAGTTCGAGGTAAAATTACTAACTTTTAAATTTTTTAATACGTCTAAAGTTATATTTAAATATTTTTTAATATTTAATATTTATTTGAATACTTGTTAGGCTACCTTCCATCAGAATCGAAAGAATCAGGCAGTCCAGGAGTATACGTACACTCTCGGCCGTGAGTCTATGGCCAGTCATGTGCATAGAGAGGTAATAAATTCTAAATCTTACTAAATAAATTAAATTAATATTTTTTTTCATGTTTCTGATAAATTGATCCATTGTTATAGCTGATGAAAGATGGAGTAATGCTCAGCCATAGCGAGATCTTCTGATCTAGTCGTATGGACAAGAAGGGTAGGCCAATGAATGCTACGATCGAAAGAATTTTTATAAATATTAAATATATTAGTATATATGATTAGCATTATAATATTTCTTATAAAATTTTATTTGAATTTACAATTACAGGATCAGTTAGATGCACTTGTGAGCGAGGGCTCGGATACCTCTGGCCCCCATGACCATCTATCTCAGATCTTGGGGTTTGAGCACTCTGGGAGGATCCGATGCAGGCCCGGGCATACGTCGATCAGCTATTGGTCTGAGGCGAGCATCTCTTTATAGGCTTTCGATGTCGTCAGTCGGAAGGAGCTTGAGGAGGCGTTGGCACGGGCAGATCATGCTGCGATGAGGACAGATCGGGTTGAGGAGCGTGCATCTCATCTGGAGGGCATCATGAGAGATATGGTGTCGATGCTCAGCGTGCATTTTGGAGGTGCCTTCATGGGCTTTGAGGATATGTTGGCCCGCATCCCAACTCCAGCTCCTCCAGCTCCAGCTCGTGCTCCATCTCCTGGTGACGACGACGATGTAGATTTAGGAGACTTTTGATGTATTTTTTTAAACAATATTGTAATAAATTTTATTCGACAATAAAATTTTAGCATTTCAGAAATATTTTTATATTTATAATATTTTTTGTGTTATATATCTCTGCATTTGTTAGATAAAATATATAAAAAATTAAAAATTTTATATTTTCTTAATTATTCAGAAGCTACGGCAGCGATTTTACAACCGCTGCCGTAGACGTGGCAACCGTTGCCGTAGGTAATGTGGCAACCGCTGCATTAGACTTATGGCAGCGGTTATATAACCACTTCCATAGAATGTCTATTGCAGCGGTTTCTAAACCACTACCATAGACTAATTTATGGCAGCAGCAATAATTACTGTCATAAACCTACGGCGATGGCTGTAGTAGTAGTGGTTAGCTAACCGCTGTCATAGCTTATAGCAGTAATTTTTTGAACTACGACGACAGCCTATTCTAGTGGGAGAGCAACTCCTTACCTCCGGATAGAGCCAAGGTGTTATTTTTGGGAAGGGCGTTGGGTGTACGGTGACCAAGTGGCGCAAGATTGGCTCTGGTAAGAGGCATAGGGACGTCTGCTTGTCGATGGATCAGTGGCTTCTCTTGCCGTGACACTAGGCTCCTGTAACGACGTCGTCGTGGTTCGACCCTCGTCCATCCACAAACCGCTGCTAGCTGAGGGGCCCTGAGGAAGCGTTGGAGAGTTGGATCTTTAGAAGTGGACGATCGCCAGGTGAAGCTCCCGGTTTTTACTACAGGTGGCTTTAGTGCGTGACGACGTTGCACCGAATTCTCGCTAGGTTTTATATCCCAAATGGCATTGGTTTTGGCTGCCCCACAGGCTTTAGGGTAGTAGTGATCTTTTCGTGGACGGTGGAAGTATGGGGAGCAAAAGATCAGAGATGGTGACGAAGGGTTAGCAGTGGTAGGTGGTTGGTTTCTCTCTCTATAATTCCAGTACCTTTCGCCAAAGATTCTCACTCTAGAACCCATCTCTAAAGGTTGTTCCGTTCTCAAGTTATGGCAGAGGGAGTTTCTTTCAATCACTGTTGTTGGCATTTGAAGCACCGACATCCAGTAGATAGGTGTCGCTCTTAGGACTGCATTGATGAGGGTGAGGTATCCAACAAAGGATGGAACAGAGCTCTTCCATCCGGTCAATCTTTTTTTGATTTTTTCCAGCATGAAGTTCCAATTACTTCATTTGAGGGGGGGCACTGTGTAGTGGAATACCCAGATATGTAATTGGAAACTGTGATATATGTCATCCTAGGATCCTTGAGAGGTTGAATGTTTCATTTTCAGATGGGCTCAACCCTACCAGTTGTGTTTTGCTAAAATTGATTTTCAAACCTGTTAAAAGCTCGAAGGAATGTAAGATAAATTTTAAATTATTTAGATGCTCCCTTGATGCACTGCAAAATAAAAGGGTGTCATCCATAAACTGCAAACATTGCAAGTGGCCTGTGATGTGCAGGGATCCACAGCGGTGATCAAGCCCTCCGCTGTCGCAAGTTTAAAAATTCAGCTTAAGGTGTCGGCAACCAGAATAAATAACAAAGGGGATAGGGGTTTATCTTGCTTGAGGCCACACTTGTTTGGAAACCATTTCCCTGAAGTACCAATATTGATGATTATGCAAGACGTAGTTGTTTGGAATAGAGAAGATATCCAAGATATGCATTTTGATCCAGATCCTCTGCATTTTATATGATCGAAGAGAAAATTTCATGAGATGCTATCAAAGGCCTTTTTGAAGTCTACCTTACAACGGATGCCCTTCGCTTTGGATCATTTGCAATAGTAGATAATTTCTGAAACATTGATGAAGCTCTCGAAGAAATCTGTCTTTTATGAATGCTGTTTTTGATGAGGAAACCAAGGAACAAATAACTTTGCTCATTCGAATGGCGAGAACCTTTGAGATTATTTTGATGATGCCATTCTCAAAGCTTATCGATCGGAAGTTCTTGACAGATATGGATTAATTCTCAGAGCTTTTGGGATGAGGATAATATAATGTAGTTAAGCCTTGATAGGCTTAATGATGAGTTCTGGAGGGCATGGAAGACTTTGAGTATATCCAATTTAACGGTTTCCCAATATTTTTAGTAAAATGAAGTAGGAAAGCCTTCGAGCCCGGGTGCTTTATCCTTTGCTAAACTAAACACCGCATTTTTTTACTTCATCTTTAATTTGTAATTTCTGCATCTAGATGGCTCAGGTTTGGTGGATTCTCTAGGTAGAGAAGGTTCCAAGACATGGTCTAATTATTGAATATTTCAACATAGATTTACGGTCTTTGATGTTTCTAGGTGTTTGAAATAGAAAATTTATAGTAGCTATTAGTTGAAAGCTCCTTAGATGATGAAGATGAGGAGACAAGACTAGGAGCATCTAATTGAGGAGATGACAATGCTAATATAGGCATCCTGCGTGGTAGATTCAGCAATGGAGAAAGATTTCATAGAACAGGAATGGTCTATGTCATGGTTAGTCCTTCATCGTCTTTAGGATAATTGGCACAGCATTGGGATGGGTACTTCTTTCTACACCACATGCAGTGTAAAAATTCAGTCGTTGAGCGCACTGCCTCTTTCGATTGATTCATTTGGTACTTTCATAGCATGATGTGGCATGCATCACTTTCTATCCAGTTAGGCATATGAAGGCATAAAGAAAATAGAGGTTGTGTGCCGTTCTATCACTGAATATATTTAATGTAGATCATGTTCTGCTTTTCAATTTTAACATGATGAAAATATTCTTTTCCTCCAAGATGAAGTATTTTTACTATTTGACAGTCAAGTTGAATATTTCAAATGCTACTTCTCTCTCTCTCTCTCTTTTATTTTGTTGAGCTTATACTTAAGCATCTACATATCCAAGATTTAGTCTACAGTGAGAAATATACATCGTGCTTGTTAGCTAGCATTTAGATAATATTATCTATCCAAGCAATATATCTTATCTATCAGATAAAATGTCATATATAGATCCATTATGTTATCTATAGGTAAAATACCATCCAAATATATTTTTTAATATTTTTATAGCATTTTTATATCAAAAATATGTTATCCTATCTATAAAATATCTTTCAAATATATTTTTTAGTATTTTTATAATATCTAATATCAAAATTATGATATTTAAAGATAAAATTATGATATCTTGCATGTAAAAAATCTTTTGAAAATAGTTTTGACAATATTATAACATACTAGATCAGAACTATAACATTATATATTAATAATATGATATCTTATAGATAAAATATCTTTTAAAAATATTTTTTGATATTTTTATATCAAAAATATCGCATCCTGTAGGTAAAATATCTCTTCAATATAATTTTTAATATTTTTATGATATTTAATATCAAAATTATGATATTTAAAGTCAAAATTATGATATCCTACATGTAAAATATTTTTTGAAGATAGTTTTGATAATATTATAATATAGTAGATCATAACTATGATATTATATGTTAATATTATAACATCATGTAGGTAAAATAACTTATTAATATATTTTTTGATATTTTTATAGCATTCTTATGGCAAAAATATGGCATCCTACAGGTAAAATATTTTTTAAATATATCTTTCAGTATTTTTATGATATCTAATATTAAAATTATAATATTTAAAGTCAAAATTATAATATTTAAAATTAAAATTATGATATCCTACATGTAAAACATCTTCTAAAGATAGTTTTGATAATATTATAATATACTATATCATAACTATGATATTATATATTAATATTATAATATCTTATCGATAAAATATCTTTTAAATATAATTTTTTATATTTTTATAGCATTTTTATATCAAAAATATCGTATCTTGTAAATAAAATATCTCTTAAATATATTTTTCAGCATTTTTATGATATCTAATATCAAAATTATAATATTTAAAATTAAAATTATGACATCCTACATGTAAAACATCTTTTAAAGATAGTTTTGATAATATTATAATATATTAGATCATAACTATAATATTATATATTAATATTATGATATTTTATAGATAAAACATCTTCTAAATATATTTTTAATATTTTAATAGCATTTCTATGATAAAATTATGGCATTCTATAGGTAAAACACTATCAAATATATCTTTCAGTATTTTTATAACATCTAATATTAAAATTATGATATTTAAAATTAAAATTATGATATTTAAAGTTAAAATAATGACATCTTGCATATAAAATATTTTTTAAAGATAGTTTTGACAATATTATGACATACTGGATCACTACTATAATATTATATATTAATATCATGATATCTTATAGATAAAATATCTCTTAAATATATTTTTTAATATTTTTATATCAAAAATATGGCATCCTATATGTAAAATACCTCTTAAATATATTTTTTAGTATTTTTATGATATCTAATATCAAAATTATGATATTTAAAATTAAAATTATGATATCCTGCATATAAAATATCTTTGAAAAATAGTTTTGATAATATTATAACATATTAGATCACAACTATGACATTATATATTAATATTATAACATCTTATAAGTAAAATATCTTCTAAATATAATTTTTATATTTTTATAATATTTTTATATCAAAAATATGATATCCTATAGAAAAAATATCTCTCAAATTTATCTTCTAGCAATTTTATGATATCTAATATCAAAATTATGATATTTAAAGTCAAAATTATGATATCCTACATATAAAATATCTTTTAAAGATAGTTTTGATAATATTATAATATATTAGATTATAACTATGACTATATGTTAATATTATGATATCTTATAGGTAAAACATCTTTTAAATATATTTTTGGATATTTTTATGGTATTTTTATAGCAAAAATATGGCATCCTGCAGGTAAAACATCTCTCAAATATATCTTTCAGTATTTTTATGGTATCTAATGCTGAAAGTTATATTTTTATAATATTAGATATCATAAAAATGCTAGAAGTTATATTTGAGAGATATTTTACCTACAGGATGCCATTTTTTGACATAAAAATACTATAAAAATATTAAAAAATATATTTAAAAAATATTTTACCTACAAGAGTTATAATATTAATATATAATATCATAGTTCTGATCTAGTATGTTATAATATTATTAAAATTATTTTTAAAAAATATTTTACATATAGGATGTCATAATTTTAACTTTAAATATCATAATTTTGATATTAGATGTCATAAAAATACTGAAAGATATATTTAAGAGATATTTTACATACAGAATATCATATTTTTGATATAAAAATATTATAAAAATATCAAAAAATATATTTAAAAGATATTTTACCTACAGATATCATAATGGATCTATAGATGATATTTTACTTGATGGATGTGATATATTGCTTGGATGGATAATATTATTTGGATGCTAGCCAACAAGTTCGAATGCATATTTCTTGTTGCAGACTAAATCTTGGACACTCAGATACTTAAGCAGAAGCTCCATAAAATAAGAAAAAAGAGAGAAAAGAGTAGCATTTGAAATGTTTAACTTGACTGCCAAATAGTAAAAATACTTCGTCTTGGAGGAAAAGGGTATTTTGATCATGTTAAAATTGAAAAGCAGAATATGACCTACATTAAATGTATTTAGTGATGGAATGGTACACAACATCTATTTCTTTTATGCTTTCAGATGCCTAGCTAAATGGAAAGTGATATACGTCACATCATACCATGAAAGTACCAAATGGACCAATCGAAAGAGGCGATGCGCTCCACACCTGAATTTTTACACCGCATGTAGTGTAGAAAGAATTATCCTTATCCCAAAGTGATCAAGCGATGCATCTCACTATATATGGCCATACGCCTTTATGACCTTTTGTCCACAACAATCAAACACTCTTCTTTTCCATACTCCTCCCAAATGCGTTGTACAAAATTCTATTCGGTATATTGCTTTCTATCAAAATTCAAAAGGAAGACCTTTTCCATACTCTTCCTATTGGATGGCATAATGCATCTTCGTTGGTATAAAGAAATTTATGTACTTATAATTGCTTATTTGTCTAAAAGAGCTAAAAGGATAAACTTTGTTATCTTTTAATGCTTTGGATAATTTACACACATATGCATGAGCAGAGTTCCCAGTATATATGCATCTCTAAATGAATTAAAATGATTCATAGATTTGTCGATGTTATACATATGGAGAAACAATAATATAGTGTACATCAGCAGGTTCCAGCCTTGAACCCTTCATATGCCCATGGTCACCATCTATGATGATAGACTTTGGATGATTTTGATATTATGTTTTCAAAAAATATCAATAACAACTACTTATAACTTTCAATAATCTCATTAGAAATAACTCCACATCCAAAATTACAATTTTACAATAATGGTTTATTCTAATAAAAGGAATAAAAGGCATGGAGTAATGGTTAGTATAACAAGTACTATTAAATATGAGCACATCTCTAAATACATTATAATCAAGACGAAACTGAGTTCACACCAATATAAATAGGTTAAGTGGCTTTCATAATTTAGTTCATAAATATAAAAAGATTCTTTAGCATCTTTACTACACATCTGCATATAATTTAGTGCCTCCTCAGCATCACCTTAAAGAATCTTTTTTTTAATATTTTGGTGTTGGAAATTATAAAGATCATTTATTGTGTAACCCAAATTCTCATATCCAACTTCCTTGTGCTCCATAAAATCTATTTTTTTTTAATGAATATCTATAGCTGCTAAGCTAGAAACTTCTACTTTTACAATATCAACTATCTTAGGATGTGATTTAAGAAATGGAACTTCATTTGTTTCAGCCAACCGATAGTTATGTTCTTAATTAAAAATAAGAACAATCCATTTTGCTATATTGGGATCAAGATAAATTGTCAATATTGTAGGATAATTACATTGAGTAAGAGTATGCTCTTTTCTTTCTATTCTACCCATATATTTCTTATCTGGTAACCCTTCCCCTAAGCAAGCAAAATGCCTTTCAATTATTGCAATATTGGATTTCAAATCATGTAATACTTTATCTCTTTGGATTTTAAATCTTGATACTTGGCATATGCATTGAAAAATTGATAACCTTGGTCTTCTGATGAAAAGATCATTAGAATAATATCCTCAAATGTGACATATGATGGATTAACAGACTCTACATTAATTATATCTTAGTTAACTTTATCTACAGGCATCTTATCTTTTATCATAAAACTGCTTTCCACAAATTGATATTGTAAATTCACCTATATTGAATGATAAAAAGAGATCATAAAATGTGAATATTTGTGTAAATTAATAACAAAATATTCTTTAGTTAACAAATTATGCATAGAAAATATTTGGGGAAACTTTTCAGCAAATAATTCACCAAGGGAATTAATTAAAACCTTTTTATAAGATGATATGGGTCATAAATGCCACACTACCATTCACTATCAGGTCTTATGTGGAATTTGACATCACAAGAACCAACGATGTTCTGAATCTTGAAATCCTACAGATCACGTTAGGGATTAGATGGAATTATGATTTAAAGGAAAAAAATTAGCCAGTAACATGACCTACAAGAGCCTCAAAAACCTAAATATAATATGCAGTAAAAGTAACAACCAATTTTTTGCTACATTCCAACTAACAAAGTCATCAAAGTATTCATAGGCTGTGATGCCCCCAGTCTCACTGATGGCTAATAAATCTATCAAAGCTGATCTACACACACAATCATGCTCATCAACACAAATGTTTAGAGATATTTGTACGAGTGACTGCTTGCATGCAAGGTTGCACTACAGGAAAATAGAAAATCGACGATGCTATTTTTGGGGTTTGCCAACATAAATATTTATTTATAAATTCTACGACGATGCTTCCACAAGCACCGTAAATGCATCGTCTATGTAGGAGTGGAAAATCAAAGTCTTAAAATTGAGGAATTCTCTGCATTTAGCGACATTTGTAAGCATTATTGGAAGTACGATCGGAACCAGGCTTTTAACAACTCTTTAAAGCAAGCCAGCCATTTACCAACTTAAATAATTCTTTGTACACCACATGCGGTATAATAAAATTGACAAAGAATGCACCGGATCATTCTATTGAAATATACAACCCCGCTTTCCAATGTGTATTTAATGCCTCGCAATACTTAAAATTTTGAATGATGAAAATGCCTATTTTTAAAAATTACGACACCCATGCACAAATATTATGATACTTCTATAGAAAAATAGTATTTTATTTAGGATGTCATAATTTTTATGAATGGATGTTATAATTTTTGTGAAGAAGTATCGTATTCTTTTCATGCATATTCGTTATTTTTTTTGTCGTATCATGATATCCCTTCATAAAAATTATCACACTTATTCATAAAAATTATGACACTCTGAATAAAATGCTATATTTTTTACAGAAATATCATAATTTTTATGAAAGAATATCATAATTTTTATGAATGAATGTCATAATTTTTATAAAAAGTATATTCATTATTTTTTTCTTTATGCCATATTATGGTATCCATTTATAAAAATTATGACACACTGAATAAAATGCTGTATTTTATGCATGATGTCATAATTTTATGAAGGGTTGTCATAATTTTTGTAAATGAATGTTATAAATTTTGAAAAAAAATATTTTTATCATTTAAAATTTAAAGTATTATAGAACATTAAATGCATGTTGAGAAGCGGGAGCTATATGTTTTAATGATATGATCTACTACACTTCATGCCAATTTTATTACACCACACGTAGTGTAAAAAGTATTTCTCTACCAACTTTTTAAAGCATTCTTGGGAGCCAAAGCATTGTCGGGAACGAATTACATCGTAACCTAGCATTTAACAACTCTTTAAAGCGTTGTTGGGAACCATTAGAACCAGCCATTTAACAACTTTTTAAAGCATCGTTGGGAGCCTAAATAAAAAAGTTAAGGCAACGTTTTAGAGTGTCGTCAGGAGCCAACATTAAAAAGCGGACTCCATAACGGCACCTATTTTAAAAAAAATTAAAAAAATAAAAAATTTACAAAAAACCTGACTCCTACAGTATAACAATATTTACACTAACGTGGCTGAACTGAAATTTATTACATAAATTTTAATGATATATTTACACTAATAAATTTTAATGATATATTTACACTAATTCCAAATGATTCAAAATATTCAATCAAAATTTAATCATCTCTTAATCATCTTGACCTTCAATTTTTAATTGAATAAACTCTTAATCTAAAAACAATTGACCCATCATCTTATTTTGAATCAATCGATCATTTAGTTATCTCTCAATCATCTTGACCTTCAATTTTAATCGAATAAACCCCTCTTAATCTAAAAATAATTGACCTATCATCCTCGCAACTGCAATTATAATTCTAAAATTATTCAATCGGTGAACTCAATTATTATTGAAAGTACATAATTATTATTGAAAGTATAGATGAAAAATACATGCATGTCATCTAAGGATCTCAATGACTTCTCTCCTTTGAGAAAGATCATGGGATCACAAACCAATAAGCAAAAAAAAAAATGATAAATTATCAGATCTAGTAAAACTTTTCATAAATTATTAACCTTCATAAATCATCACATCCAAATATATGCATGTAATAAGATCTATTAACAATCACAAAACTTCGATAATTACATAGCTACCAAAGCATTCTAAAAAATAACAACTATTATTTATTCCTCGTATATATCTAGAAAATACCAGCAAACCAAAAAATCTGGACCAAATAAATACACATCCACAATTTGAATCCCTAAATAAGATTGCTCCCATGAAAGGGTCAGCCATCAAATTTGAAGTTATACATTATACAAATGTCAAAAAAAAAATATTTTATTTCAAAGACTTTGCTCATTCTACATCTTACCAATCATTTGAAAATTATCATACCCACGGAACCTGTTGTGCATAAAACACTGAATCCATGGTCCAAAAGAAAAAAAAAAAAATCTTTTACCCTTAAAAACTTAGTTATGGAGTCTCAAATCTATAATTAGACCATACTGAAGACAAATGGAAGCTGCAACTCAGAAATCAGGTGGATCAAAAAAGGATTATTAAGGCCCGCACATGCCAAAGAGCCAAATAACAGGACAAAGCGGGTATTGATGAAAATGGATAACAATATACATTGTAACACATGAATAAAACTTGGAATGCTGCAAAGGTTGATTCCTGTAACAAACTTAAGTGCATTAAAGAAATCACAATCACTGTCATATAGAGGTATGGTGAAGGTAATCATAGAGAGAATCTGTAATATATAATGCATATTAAACTATTAGCAATACTCCTGGTACATCTAATAGTATCCACCAAATTGATGTCTTTAAGTTTTTCTAGCTTAACATTACGAAACCATAGAACCAAAAAGGTCCACCTGAGATTTATCGAAGCATCATCCACTAAACCATAGTAACAAGTATAAATTTTTCATTAATACATAGAAGGTAAACAAGCAGATATCTGAAAATGAATGTTCTCATAGAGCAGACAAATGAAGACGAATGCGAGTCACTAACACAAACAACAACAAACTCTGTTCCTTGAAAACATCACCCAAAATATCATCATTGTTTTGCGAAATTTTAGCATTTATTGTTTATCTAAATACAGTACCCATTCCACATTTTAAATTGTCTATGTGAAAGAACCATAAATGTATTCCCAGCAAAAGAACAAGAAAGAGTTTCACAATTAGGTGATATCTTTTGCTTTGGCCTCCGTCTTATAATATGTGCCTCGTCATGTCCCTTTTATCACTATATGTCCTGCATGTGATGTTGCTTGCACCCATCATGTTCTATACTCTCACCAGCTAACATTCGGGAATATGATTGCAGTGTGATGAATATTTGCTGCTCTGCAAACACCCAAGAGGAATTGATTATGATGTCATGCAGCATTACTTGTTGGAAGACAACATATACCAAACAGCCCTCTAAACCCACAAAGGCAGAAATAAAATGAAAGATCACCTTCAGGAAATTAAAAGCCACCTCTTGGGAAAGGAAATCATCAGAAGGAAATTACCCTGTGCTACACTAGATTGCCATTCCAGAATAAATGCAGAGCTTTGAATCAGCTCCTCCACTTATTATGCTATCGTCTTTCCACCAGTCTGCAGTTAGTACCTGCACTCACCAAAAAAAATAAAGTCAGCAAACCCAATGGTTGTCCCCAGACGCAAGCATCAAGTCAAAAAGTTTACCTTGTCTTTGTGCGAGTCTATGGTTGCCAATGGCCACTGGAACGAGAATGATGGTCAAGATATTAGTGCATGGCATGGATTTGTACAGCCAGAACAATGTGAAATAATGGAGGGCACTGATAGAATATGACCGCTGTTCTCAAATCCCACAACATCATAAGATGCCGATAACAAATGGAGCCATGACCTCACGTGCCACTTGCAAGCAGTGATCCAAGATGAATGGGATGAAAACTGAAAGATAGGAGCGACAGTTCCTGCGGAGATAGGTTGTCCAAGTCTTAATTCAGATTAAGGGCATAACCAGAAAACAAAAAGATTCTTTAGCGTAAGGATTCTTCTGTTTGTTCACCTGGTTTTCGAGGATCCCATATCCTCAAAACTGGGTCAGAGCCACCTGCAACTATAAGTGCAGAGCTCTCCCCACCAACATCGAGGCAATTTAATGCTTTTCCACAGACCTATACACGAGAATATTACACATATCAACCTACAAGATATCAGCAGATTCAGAGGTATGGCTGTCCAACATGAAGTCTGCAAACCTAAAGAATGACTAATTAGCTTGCCCTAAGATTCTTTCATTTTCTTTGCCTGCCAACTCTTGATACAACTCTTGACCCAGACTACTTCACCTACATAGATATTTTAAACAGGGAGAAGAAATTTCCTTACTTTCCCATAGCTCAAAAGAGCACTTGTTTGCATGGGCAAGGTTCTTAAAGCAAGAGGTTGCTCAGACAAGTTCCTAAACATCAGTACATCACTTCTAACACAATTTACGTCCCATACAGCAGCTCATATTGACTCAGGTTTCTCATTCTTTTGGTATCTGAGTATCTCTACACCTAAATAATCAATAGTTCCATGGACAGCAACATGTGAGGCTTCCCGACCTTGACCCAGACAGCAGATATCTGTAGAAACTTTAGCAATGTAGTATTTGCAATTAGATGAGCCGCTGACTCCAAAAGATTCTGAGATAGACCCTCCACAACATCTCTAACAATCCTGCACATCAACTACACATGTTCATGCTTTATTTTACCCATCCAATGTCCTATCTAATGTGTCTATTCCATTCCAAACCAACTATGAATGTTCATCCACCCGTGCTGCTCAAAACCTTATGTGGCCCCTATAAAACCTATTACCACCAAACATTTAGGTGGCTTAACCATCTAAAAAGAAACGTACCTGGTCAAGCAGTCGATAGATTATCATCCGCATAACAAAAATATAAAAGTATGCTTGACCATTATAGAGGAGAAAAACCTGCCAATAACAAACTAAGTCACCAATACATCATAAAATAAAACAGATGTGAATAACTATATAAGATGCATCCAGAGTTGACATCCATCTGCCAATTTTATGAAGTCATGCACGAGCATTTACACACATGAAAATACTACCAGGAGGACTCAAGTCCTGGACAAATGCACAGGTCCCAACGTATAGCATCAAGATGCACACATACAACAAAAGAAGCATTAAATCAGTTTTCAGAGATATCCATAGTGTCATCAAATAACACACATTTGAATTCAAGTACTTAAACGCACAAACACTTCTCGAGTAAACAGTATAAAAACTCAAGATATTATACCTAAAGATACTTTAATAATCCACAATTCAATTCAATTGATCGCAGGTGACAAACACTTCTGGTCCTCCATATCATCCATTGACATTAATTCCTGAAAAAAAAAAATATGAAAGAAAAGACATTTTTTTCATGAAAGACTGAACGAAAGAGGAGGATATCTTCAGTTCTCATTTGCTGAGGAAGCCAAATGTACGAGTACGAGCTACGGTCCACGTGTTACATGTCAAATGGTCGAGTAATATCTTCTGCAGCATATACCTTATGGAATTGTGTACACATCGGCAAACTGTAGAAGAAAACTGCTACACTCTAGCAGCTCATGCATAACAGAGTGTTTAGTTCATTATGCGTATTTTGTGGGCTTGCGTGCATGGCCAAAGTGCTAGATATCAGAGGAGCAAGTAACAATGGTGCATATCCCCAACAAAAAGCCGTGGACACAATAATAACAGGCTATTGAAGAAAAGTGCTATTAAGGATCCGTTTGGTTCACCAGAAGAATTTTTCTTTCTAAAAAATAACTTTTCAGTAAGTCAGCTTATGAAAAGTTATTTTCTGAAAATAAAATTTTAGTATATTTGTTTGATCATGAAAAATAATTTATTGAAAAGTAGCTTATCTTTGGTTGAACATCTATTTTTCTGAGAAAACAACGTAAAATACCATTATACCCTTAATAAATATGAGACCATACATGTTGCTCCTAAATTTTATATACATAACAATATTATATTTATATTAATATAAATATAATATTAATATATTATAATATAATATTAGATTATAATAATTTATTATATTAATATAATACTAATATATATTATATTATGTTAATACAATATTAATATTTTAATATGATAAATTTATTAATATCTTAATAAATATAATATTATATTAATATAAATATTGATATATTAATATAAATACTATATAAATATTAATAAAATATTATAATAATATAAATAGTAAAATATAATAAATATTATCATATTAATATTAATATTATATTTATATAAATATTAAGATAATAATAATATAATATTATATTATTACTATTTAGTATTTCATCGTAACCATTCAAGATATTTTATAAAATTTTAGCTATAGATCTTAAAAGGATACTTTGGAAAAGAAAAAATACCGTTATGAGAAGTGCTAAAATCCATCTTTTTCATGAATTTTTACTTTTCATGAAATATGGAAAGTAACTTTCTATGAAATGAGTCTTTTTTTCTTTTCTCTTCTCTTAAAATTTTAACCAAGACTTCCTCTCCACTTTTCAAGAATTACCTCTTTCCCTCTTCACTTCTGGCGGACCAAACGAGTCCTAAGGGTCAAATATTAACCTACCATATTTATGGCAAATACATATATGGTAAATACATATACTCATACCATCAAATACTGATATACATATATGGTAAATACATAACATATTTATGCTAAAAAAATTATACCAGAAATAATAGTGTCTCAACATGATAATCCATCAACATAAATTCAATAATATAAAACCAACGATACAAATTTAATGGTAAAAATAGCATATATAATAGTGATCATGTATAGGGACTCTTACCTCAATTTGTAATAAATAAAACTCACAAGACTATGATCAGATGTCAAAACTCTACTCAATGTCTTCCTGTCCAATAATTTATTCTCTTACATCTTTAATTAAATTTCTTAAAATAAATTAATTAGATTAATTTAAAATCCTTAAATCCTCTATTGGAGTTCACCGGAGTCCACACTATATTCCCAAGATTTTTAAAGAGAGAAAATTTTAGAAAAAGAATAGAGAAAAAAAATTTAGAGAGAAAGTCAGGCTTCTAAAGAGATTTGACTTTTAGAGAGAGAAATTAGGATTTAGTCTTAGAGAAGGGAAAGAAACTCTCTCTTCTTTCTTTTTTTTTCTTTTTCTTTTTTTCTCTTTTTTTCTTCTTCTTTTTTTTTCCTTGCCTCTTCCTCTTTCTTTCTTCCCGTGAACCTTAACCAAAATAGAGGATTTCATGGTCCCTCTTTGCTTCTTAGATCGGAGGCCATGATCGATATGATGGTAGTTGACGGCAGTCGGGGCTGCTGCATCGCAGCCCATCCATCTTAGTTCGGGCATTGATGATGATTGTCGATGTTGAAAAATTCCAAGGAAAATAGGGAATAGGGGAAAATAGGAGAGAAAAAATCTCAAAAAAATTCGATGAATCCGGCAACAAGTGAGGATCACTGACACAATGGAGAGAAAGGAAAAAGTAGAAAGGAGGGTCGTGCTTATGTTGGGCTTCGATGAGCTTTCCACCTTGGATTCTCGACGGATACGATAAAGGATTCTCAGTAGAAACTCTGGTGATCCGCATCGGTTTTGACCTTGGATCTTGATAGGAAGGAGAGGAAAGACACCCCCCTTTAAATAGGACCAAAGGGGAGGAGTTTTACTCCTCCCCAGTGGAGGATTTCCAACTCCGATCGAGAGTCATTTGAAGAAGAAGAAGACTCCTTCATGGAGTCTTCTCTCAAGTTTTTTTAATCAAAATCAAGTTATTACATTCTATCCTTCTTAAAAGAATTTCATCCTCAAAATTAGCATATTGTAAAGTTGATAATTTAGGTTAACCAAATTTCTATCCCATCCTTGATCCCCACCTCTAACTGAGAAAAAAAATTGATTCCTCTATCATTTGAAATCAAAGTTTTCAATCAATTTTAAATGATTTAAATCATCATGCTTTCTCTGCACACTCTGATCTAAATCCATTAAATATATCAAATTTGCTAAATAACTTTCAAAATAATAAGATAATAATTTATCAACCTCTCAAATTATAATCCAAGATATAAATTATCAACTGAAATCTAAATCCTATGAATTGCCTCCATCACATCCTTAGTGATAATAATTTTATGCTTAAATACCTCTTAACTTATAGTCCCTATAGATCATTACCTTAAGTTTAAATATCACTTAAATTACAATTCCGAGTAACTATAATCTTAAGCTTTGATATTGCTCATGCCATAGTTCCTAGTGATTTTAATTGAAAGCTCTGATACCATTCTATCACGTTCCGAAGCCAGCACCTGGATCGGATTTGTAATGGCCGCACACTCTTTAGAGCAAACCCTAAAGAATATGCAAGGCTAAAAAAATTATTGACACTCTCAACATTCTACGAACATTATCCATCTCAATTCATAATAAACAATTTCATATTAACAAATTCCAAACTTATATAATTTATAAAACTTGATCATCCCATTATCACTGATGGTGCTTTATCTAATCGATCCATTTAGTTGTAATTCCAATCTTGGCCAAATATATATATCTTATAACTCTAAAAAGAAAAGAGAAGGAAAAGAGGTTGTGAGCTTCACAGCCCAATAAGATCTCCGCACATCCACATCAATATAATAATATAATTTAAAAATAATAATAGGCAATGGAATATAAAATCTTATAAAATATCTAGAACAACTTAACATTTAGATAAATATGTATCAAATATATATCTTGTCAAAGAAGATATGTCACCACATATCAATATATGAAACTATTTTATTCAATATTTGATTTATAATTTATTATATTTTTTTATCATATTTTCATATTTCTTAATCTTTTTTTTTGATTTTGGACTAATAAAGATCATGCTTCAATCTTGGTCTGATCCAAAATCTCACGCATAAGCCTGTAGGAGCTGTTTCAGGCATGAGCTCCTGGTGGGCTGTCTCAATTTTAGTCTAACCCAAAATCGCATGCGTAAGCCCATGGAACTATCCTAAGCATAAGCTTCTAGCCAGCTATCCACATAATGAGGCTAGTCCAAACTATATCCTTTCCATCCACTTATTGCATGTTGATTTCATCATATCAATTTTAATTTATATTATGATCAAAATAAATATATCATATCCATATGCTCATACCATCAAACATTAATACATATATATGGCAAATTCATAATATACTCATGCTAAAAAATTATACTAGAAATAATAGTATCTCAACTTAATAATCCATCAACACAAATACAACAATGTAAAACCAATAATACAAATTCAATGGTAAAAATAACATATATAATGGTGATCATGTACAAAGACTCTTATCTCAATTTATGATAAATGAAACTCATAAGATTATGATCTAGTATTAAAACTCTACTCGATGTCCTCCTATCCAGTAATTTATTTTCCTACATATTTAATTATTTTTTTAAAATAAATCAATTAGATCAATTTAAAATCTTTAAATTTTCTATCAGGATTCACCAGGGTCCACACTCTATCTTCAAGATTTCTAGAGAGAGAAAATCCATGAAGAGAGAAAAAATAGAGAAAAAAATAGAAAAAAAAATTTAGAGAGAGAAAATGAAGAAAAAAGTAGAGAGATTTTTAGAGAGAGAAAATAGAGAAAAAATTTAGAAAAAAAAATGGAGAGAGAAAGTCAGGCTTCTAGAGAGATCAGGCTTCTATAGAGAGAAAGTGGGAGTCAGTCTCAGAGTAGGGAGACAGAGAGAAGAGAGATAAACTTTCTCTTCTTTACTTTTTTTTTTCTTTTCTTTTTTTTTCTTTCTTTTTTTTCTTTTTCTTTTTTTTTCTTTCCGCTTCCTTTCTTTCTTCCCATGAGCCTTAACCAAAATAGGGGATCGCATGGTCCCTCTTTGCTTCTCAAATCGGGAGCCACGGTCGGCATGATGGTGGCCGACGACAGCTGGGGCTGCTGCATCATAGCCCATTCATCCTAGTCTGATGGTTGATGGTGACCACCGATGTTAGAAAATCCCAAGAAAAATAAGGAACGGAAAAAATAGGGGAGGAAAAATCTTTAAAAAATTTGGCAAATCTGACAGTCGGCAGCGATCACTGACATGATGGAGAGGAAGGAAAAAGTGGAAAGAAGGAGGGTCGTGCTTTCCTTGGGCTCTAGTGAGCTCTCCACCTTGGATTCTCCACAGACACGATAATGGGTTCTAAATAGAAACTTTGGCAATTCTCACTGGTTTTAGCCTTGGATCTCGATGGGAAGGAGAGAGAAGGCAGCCTCCTTTAAATAGGACAGAAGGGGAGGAGTTTCACTCCTCTCCAGTGGAGGATCTCCGACTCTGATCGGGAGTCATTTGAAGAAGAAGAAGACTCATATTAGGATCGGCTGGATGGAGTACTCCGGAGCGATGCATAGAAGATACGATTATTACAGAAAAAAATCTCACAAGCCCAAACATAAAAATTTCACGTGATTCGGAATTTCTTGCTCCTACATTCACTGTCGCATAAAATAATATCTTCACTAAAATCAAAAAGTTTACAAGAAATAAAAATAAAAAAAATATTTTTTTCTCTCTTCTAGATGTAAAAGTAGCTCCAAACAAAAAGAAGAAAACCTTACCTAGAGACGATTCACTCACCTAGTGATCCTCTAGATTCCACATAAGAAGAACCCCTACCTTCTTACAAGAAGAACCCTTACTTTCTCTCTCTTTCTCTCTCTTTTTCTCTCTTAGAAAAAAGTACTCTTTTCTCTCTTAGAAGAGCTCTCGGATGCTCTCTCTGTGTTCTACCAAGCCCCCTCTATGCACAGGCTATTTTATAGCTAAAACAGAGCTTCAAATTGCATCCAAAATGGAGATCCCAATTCAAATCAAAGTCTAACTGACTCCTGGCTATTCGATTGTGCTCTAGATTGCCATCCAATTGCGCCTGATCAAGCCCATCTAGCCGCAAGCAATGAGAACCATCCGATTATGCCTCCTGTAAGCATTTCTACTACTGTTCGCCATGCGTAGACCACACGTACCAAATTCCCGCCGAACCCGTGCCAACCAGCTCACCCAAAAAGATGGAAAAGCCCCCATGTGCCACATAAAAATTGCTATGGATCCTTTAAGGATCCACGGTCACCCCGTGGATCATGTGGTTTTGCCAGCTAGCCATGAACCAGCCACCACTAGGTTTGTAATGGCCAGCTTGCGTGCGTCAGTGCCATCATGGAGGGCTGCAGCCCCATTGGGCCGCACGTGCCCGCATGGGCAATGTCCCAGCATCGAGCGTTGGGCTACGCATGCCTGCCTGGGCTGCCTGGCCTACTGGCGCTAGCCAGTAGCCGGGCCTACCTAGCCCTTCTTCTCCTTTTTTTCTTTTCTTTTTTTTTCTTTTTTGGGTTTTTTCTTTGGACTTTTTCTGGACTTCTTGGTTCTTGGGCTTCTTTTGTAGGTGGATTAGGCTCCACCACCCAACAACTTTCCCATTTGGAGACTAAGATACTAAAACATGCATCCACCTAAAATAAAAAAAATAAACTTTTAAAACAAGTTAGTATTCTGAACGGCACCTCCACTCAATTAATTTTGAAGGCCAATTAAGGTCATACACAGTCACAATTTCCTGATCACTGAATTTATGATGTTATTGGTCATGTAAAGGATATCTAGCCTTTTGCCTCATACAATCATCATAGCATCTTTGGTGATCTTTCAAGAGCTACCAATAAAAGTTATAGCATATCCCTCAGCGTCCAACTGCCCTACTGAAATAAGATTCCTCTTTAAAGCTGAGATATGCCTGACATTCTTGAGCTTCTATATCAATTGATTCGACATATTTATATGCATATCATCTTTTCCCATAATATCCATTGTTTCACCATCATCGAGCTAATCCTTTCCAAAATTTTTGGTAGTGTAATTTATCATACACTCTTTCTGTAAGGTAGAGTGAAACAAAGCTTTGGAATCTAAGATCCATGACTCCATCGGATTGTCCATACTGAGGACTAGGGTATTAGCTATTATCTCTATTGCTGCATTGATGGATTTCTTGTTCTGACATTTGCTCTCCTTTCTTACCTAATAGTTCTTCCTGGTGTGCCCTTTCTTGCCACAGTACCAACAGCCATCACCTTTCGATCTCGATTGGCTCTCCTACTTGCATTGTGTAGTTCTTTCTTTGCCTTCTTGAATAACTAAGATAGAACTAGAGTTCTCTTTGGATCTCTTCTTCTGATATCTTTATTGAGAATCAGATTTTGAACCTCTTCAAATTTTAGCTTGCTTGAGCCATAAGAACTACTCACAGCAGTCATAGTAGCACCCCAACTCTCAGACAAAGAAGATAGTAAAATTAAAGCACGAATCTCATTCTCAAAACTAATATCAATAGAGCTTAATAGATTTGTAATTAGATTAAATTCATTGATATGATCAGCAACAGATGCACCTTCGAGCATCTTCAAATTAAATAGACGATGCATAAGATATATCATGTTGGAGGTCAAAGGCTTCTCATACATGTTGGTCAGAGCCTTCATCAAATCAGCAGTCATCATTTTCTCTAAGATATTGAACACAACATTCCTAGCCAATGTCAATCTGATAACTTCCAAAACTTGGTGGTCCAGTAATTTTCAATTTGCTTGTGACATGTCTTTAGGATTCTTTCTTTCAAGAGATAGATGAAACCTCTTCTAATATAGATAATCTTCAATCTACATCCTTCAGAATCTAAAATCTTTTTCATCTTTCAGAATCTAAAATCTTTTTCTTCGAACTTGTTGATTTTGATCTTTCTTTCATCTCCTGCCATCACTCTCACTCTTTCTTTGGAACCCGATACTACTTTGATACCAGTTGTTGGAATTGGCTAGACGGAGAGTTCTTGAGTGATGCACAGCAAATATGGTTATTATAGAAAAAAAAAAGGTAAAATCTCACAAGCCTAAATACAAAAAAATTTACGTGGTTCGGAGTCACTTGCTTCTACGTCTACGGCCGCACAAAATAATATCTTCACTAAAATCAAAAAGTTTATAAGAGATAAAAATAAAAAAAAAATCACACTTTTTTTTCTCTTCTAGATGCAAGAGTAGCTCCAAACAGAAAGAAGAAAATCCCACATAGAGATGATTCATTCACCTGGTGATCCTCTAGATTGCATACAAGAAGAACCTCTACTTTCTTACAAGAAGAATCCTTGCCTTCTCTCTCTTTCTCTCTTTTTTCTCTTGAAAAAAGCACTCTTCTCTCTCTTAGAAGAGCTCTTGGATGCTCTCTTTGTATTCTACCAAGCCTTCTTTGCCCATAGGCTATTTTATAGCCAAAATAGAGCTTCAAATCACATTCAAAATGGACATCCCAGTTTATGAGCTTAGGCATGGTGCTCTCAAGCCTTGGAAGCAGATGGAAAGAGAGCAAAAAGTAAATGGAATCAACCATCGAAGAGCTTTAGCAAATGCTTCAAAAGAGCTAGCTCGATTTCTGTTAGAGCCAACTCGAGCAAAAGTCTAGAAAGCATATCAGGCTGATACGCTGGAAGAGCTGGCTTGGTTCCTGTCAAGGCCAACCAGAGTAGAAATCGAGTCAGCTCGAATCCTGAGAGAGCCGGCTCAAGCAGCAAATAGAGAGTGGTGATTCAGGCTCTTGCAGGAGACATCATCATCAAGCCGACCCGATTGCTGACCAAGCCGACTCAAGCTGTGAACAGAATAGAACGTGGTTTCTATTCTAGTCTGAGATTGGGTTTAATCCTAGGAACTTAGAGTCTTGATTTGTAAGATCCTAAGAGGGCTAACCTATGGATTGGACTGAAATTTATCTAATAGATTTGTGCATGGAAGACATGAGTGTACAAGGACTCGGAGAGTGCAGCACATTAGGTTAGTTGGGAGAGTTTTTTAGGTTGGATCTTATTTGACCAGGTATATATATACTATGTACTGAGTTTTGTAAACTAAGCACGAAATCAATACAAGCTTTTTCTTCCTAAAATCTCTCTCTTCCTCTCTCGTTCTCTCTCTTTTCTCCACATCCTAGGATTTGCTAGGGTTTTAACATAATGGCCATCCTTTTTCTCAGATCCTTGTTATTATTTTCACAATCATTGAGTAGCAAGGATTGTTTTCAATAGATTGATATCAGAGCAGCTATTTGGAATAATAAATAGTATTAAAATCCTAGTGTTAGATCTAGTAGAGAAAAGATAAAAGCTTTGCCTAGTGTTGTGGTAAGGTGCTGAATAGATTTTTTTGAACATTGTTTATTCTCTTTTGTGTTTGGTTATTGGAATCTGATTGGGATGGCATCGAGTACCATTAAGACAGACTATACAAAGTTTGATGGCAAGGGTAACTTGAGCGTTTGGTAGCAAAGGATGAAGGATCTACTGGTGCAGAATAGGATCTACAAGGTCTTGACTCATGAAAGATTGAAAAAGATTTCTATTGAAGAATGAAAGAAACTTGAAGAAATAGCCTTCAGTATAATTTATATATATCTCATTGATGAGATTTTATCAAAAATTAATATGAAAATCACACTGAAGGGGATTTGGCAAAAACTGAAGAACACGTATATGAGCAAAAACATGACAAACATGCTGTAGTTGAAGAAGTGTTGTTCAGTTTGCGGATACCCAAAGGAGGAGACTTAGTTTTCCATATCCAAAAGTTCAATAAGTTTGCTCGGATGTTATGAGCCTTGATGTGAAGATTGATAAGGAGGATAGAGCTCTTCTATTGTTGTGTTCACTACTAGCAATATAGGATAGTCTCATTACTATTCTGATGTATGGAAAGGAGACATTAAACTTCGAGAAAATGATTAGAGTTCTCAAGTCCAACGAGCAGCGAGAGAGGCTAGTTAGAGAAAATCCTAATTCAGAGGTGCTTTCTATTAATGAGAGGCAAGAAAGGCCTAAGAAGAGGATTCGAGATAAATCTAAAGATAGATCAAAGTCTCGAAAAAATCAGAAGGCTTGAAAATGCTACAAGTATCATCAACCTGATCATATTAGAAATAATTGCCCACTTTTGAAGAATGAAAAAGGAAAGGACGCTTCTAAGGATGGATCGACCAGTGAGAGTAGTGCTTTATCATCTGAAGATAGTGAAGAAAATATATTGATAGTATCAGATAGAGTAACAAAATTGGATGACCACTGGATACTGGATTCAGCATGTTTCACCATTACACCACATCGGGAGTGGTTCTCATCTTATGAAAGTTCCGATAGAGGGAGTGTAAGTCTTGGAGATGAACACCCATATAAAGTTACTGATATTGGTACAGTCATAGTAAGAATGTATGATGGAGTCATATAGATACTCACTAATATGAATCATGTGCTAGAACTGAAGAAAAACTTGATATCCCTGCGTTACTTAGAAGGATAGGGATATGCTTTCAATTGTCAACCAAGTAGCGAGTGTTTGATAATTTTCAAGGGCATATTGGTGGTGATGAAAGAGAAAAGACTAAGCAACAACCTTTATAGGATGGAGAGCTTAGTAGTTACAGATAGTGCGGAAGTATCTATAGCAGCATCGGAAGAGCAGCTAACCTACAGCTATGACACTATTCTATGGATCACTTGAGTGACAGGAGGCTCACAGAGTTGAGTAGGAGAGGTTTGATTCTAACATTTAGGAAGAAAGAAGATGACCTATATGAGCCCTGTATCTATGGCAAATAGCACGGAGTTATATTTGCTAGTAGTTCCAAATGGAGTGAAACTATTTTGGAGTTTGTTCACTCAGATGTATGGGGATCGACACCTGTTGTATCTTGAGGTGGAGCGAGATGTTTTGTCACCTTCATAGATAATTTTTTCAGAAAGGTATGGGTCTATCTGATGAGGAAAAAATCAAATATTTTTGTCCGATTTAAAATCTAGAGAGTTGAGGTCGAGAAGAAGACAGGACGGTCAGTAAAATATTTGAGGTCTGATAATGGAGGAGAATATACCAGCCTAGCATTCAAGAGATACTGTGAGGAAAATAGAATAAAACACCATTACACTATGAAGATGACCCCTCAGCAGAACGATATTATAGAGAGGATGAATCGGACACTGATAGAGAATGCTAGAAGCTTGAGGCTATAGGCATCACTACCAAATCATTTTGGATGATGCTCTTATTTATGCATGTTTTCTTGTTAATAGATCTCTCCATAAAAAACTGAACGAAGAACTTTCAGAAGTTGTCTAGAGTGGGAAGAAAGTGGAGCTTGGCCACCTAAAGGTGTTCGACTGTCCTGTATATGCTTTGGTAGAAGAAGCTGATAGAAGCAAGTTGGATCCAAATTCACAGAAGATGATATTCATCAGATTTTTACGAGAAGTGAAGGGTTTCTTGCTATGGGATTCACATTCTCAGAGGTGTGTCATCAGTCGAAATGTGATATTTGATGAAAAGAGCATTATCTTGAAGCCAAAAAGTGTAGATGGAGTTGTGAAGATAACGCAAGATAGTATGAAAAAACTCTCAGATATAGGTGATTTGCCCTCAATATCAACCTCGGATCGTATTCGATTTGAGATAGAGTTAGGCAAGCATGGTGATACACCTATGGAGGACTAGCATAGAGATCGATCCATCTTGGAAGAAGTGCAGAGACAGCCATAGGCTGCAGACTTATAGGATACTGTAAGAAAAGTGGCACTGCATAAGCTGAAGTGTACTATTCGCAAATCGATGCGATATGGTATTGATGAGACTATTTTCTATGCTTTCATTACTATCAATGGAGATCTAAAAAGTTTTGAGGAGGCTATGGAGAGTTCGGATCAGGAGTCGTAGATGCATGCCATGATGGAGAAGATGGAGTCTCTCAAGAAAAACTGGACATGGTAGTTGGTGGATCTACCAGATGATGCTCGATTCATTGGCTCCAAATGGGCTTTCATCAGAAAAGAGGCACCTTCAGAGTAAAGCGGAGTAAGGTACAAGACTAGGCTGCTAGTGAAAGGATACTCACAGAGAGAAGGGGTTGATTACTCAAAAGTCTTCTCTCCAGTTGTCAGACATACGTCCATCAGGATGATGTTGAGCATAGTTGCTGCTCATGATTTGAAACTGAAGCAAATAGACATTAAGACAGCATTCCTCCATAAAAATTTGGAGGAGAACATATACATAGAGTAGCCACAGGGCTTCAAGGAGCCTGGGTCAGAGAGAGAGGTCTACTTACTGAAAAAATTACTGTATGGATTGAAGCAATCTCCTAGACAGTGGTACAAGCAGTTTGACATTTATGTGAGAAGTATTGGACTTTTTAGGTATGATCATGATCCATATGTATATGTGAGGTCTCTGAAAGATGGATCTTGGTTATACCTACTCTTATATGTAGATGACATACTGATAGCATACAAGAGTAAGAAAGTTGTGTAGGACTTGAAAGGAGCTTTGTCTCAGAAGTTTGAGATGAAGGACTTGGGGCCTGCAAAGAAGATCCTTAGTATGAAATCATCAGAGACAGAACCAAGAGGCTACTGCATCTATCTTAGAGAAGATATATCAAGAAGGTCTTGGAGAGATTTGGAATGAAGGAGGCCAAACCGGCTAAGCTACATTAGCTGGGCATGTCAGACTCTCTAAGATCATATCACCACAAACTGAGATAGAGATTCAGAAGATAGAAAAAGTTTCATATGCTTCTGGTGTGGAAAGTATTATGTACTTTATGATATGTTGTAGGCCGGATTTAGCCCATGCAGTGAGTCAAGTAAGCAGGTTTATAGCTCAACTTGAAAAGAAGAACTGGAGAGTACTAAAGGATATCTTCAGATACTTGGCAGGTTCAGTTGGGATCTGCATTTGCTATGATCAGCGAAAAGATGCTAAGAAACATTCTAACATATCTAAGAAAGCTCAAGAGCTAATAGAGAGATTTGTGAATGCAGATTTTGGTGGAGATATGGATACTCAACGTTCGACTATAGATTTTGTATTCAACTTATATGGAGGTCTAGTCTTATGGAGATCTTACTTACAGTCAATTACGATCTTGTCCACTATTGAAGCGGAGTACATTGGTATTACGGAGGCAGTGAAGGAGGTTCTGTGGTTGAAGGACTTAGCGTTGGAGATGGAATTTTCATAGGATGCAGTCAGAATGCATTATGATAGCCAAAGTACTTTGTTGCTTGCACAGAACTTTGTGTATCATGCAAGGATCAAGCACATTGATATCAGATACCACAGGATCAGAAAGCTAGTGGAGGATGGTGAAGTGGAGCTGGTGAAGGTTCACACCAAGAAAAATCCAACTGATGTGCTTACAAAGATACTTCCATGAAATAGCTTTTATAATTGCATGGTATTGATGGGGTTGATGGATAGAGTTGAGTTCACAAGGACTTGAAAGCACCACGGTGGAGATTATGAGCTCAGGTATGGTGCTCTCAAGTCTTAGAAGCAGATGGAAAGAGAGCAAGAAGCAAATGGAATCAACCATTACTATAATAGAATATATTTTTTGTGATGCAAAAATTGCATTGCAAAAATTACTTTTCATCGCTAATAATTATTAACGATAGAAATTCCGTCACTAATTCTTCGTGGAAAAAAATAAAGTCATAGATACTAATTAATGATGAAAAAAATATTTTCATCGCTAATAATACATTTTTACGATATTTTTTTTTATTTCTTAAATTATCGATGATGGAATTATTGGTGATGAAAATATTTTTATTGCATCATAAATAACTTTTTTATTAATGAATATAATATATCAAAAATAATTAATTATCTATGACGTAAATAATCCATCGTAGATAATTATTATTTATGATGAATAATTTTCATCATAGAAAATTTCATCGTAGATAATTATTATCTCTGATGGATTATTTTCATCGTTGATAATTATTTGTAACAGATATATATCCATCATAATTAATTTTATTATCTATGATGGTTTATTTCCATCGTAGATAATTAATTATTTACAATGGATATATTTTCATCATAAATAATTTAACAAAATTTAATTTTTTAAAAAATTATAAAATTTTATTATATATTTTTTATTTTACTTATTATAATTTAAAAAAATAAAATAAAGAATCCATAAAAATTTCATCATTTCATCCATAAATAAATTTCATCATTTCTTTCATCCATAAATAATTTTTTTTTGTTATATAGAAATATAATTATAGAAAATATTTTTTTGTAAATATAAAATATCCAAAATAGAAATAAAAATATAAAGAAATAGATAGTCGACCATCAAGCACCGATAGTATCTGAAGAAGAAGAATGGGCCGAAGGAGTAGAAGAGCGCTTAGAAAAGCTCGGACCAGCTTGCTACCGCCTGCTCATCATCTGGTCCATCTGTGCCGTCCACTCCATCATCTGCATCTGGAATAGCTGATACTGATCGACATGTGCAATCAACTCAGCAGCCCGCTCTCGATCCTCAGCAGCCTATCTCTATCCAGTCAAACATCATAGGCAGCATGGATGTTAGCTCTAGACGGACATGAAGATGTAGGAGCTCTAATCCCATGCCCTAGCCTCCTAACATAATAGGATTTCACACCAAGCATCCGATCATAGATCTCCTCATCTGTGGATGCGGTCGAGCTCTCTAGGGTAGGATGGGATCTAATGTCTATCATACAATCCTGAAAATTAAATTTATAACTATTCTAAATTTGTATTGAAAATCAAAATGTAAATGAAAAAATAGTTGGAAAAACTTACATAAAGCTCCTGGCTCCCGATTGTCCAGCCCCCTGACTGTCGCTAATGTGTCCGCTTGTAGATCTCAATCCTACCAAGAAGCTCGCCATTCTCTACATCTCTCTGTAATTTGAAAATAATTAATATTTTTTTTAAATAGTTAAAAAGTTAAATATGATAAATATAAATTACTTATCATTTGCTTTATATGACGAACGAATGGCCTCGAACCCTCACAATGCGAGACTATTTGTCTTGCCCGATTTGCGATATTTTTGGCATATCGATCCTGCATAGTTAACATTCAAATTAGTTAATAAATAACTAAATTTAAAAATAATTAATATTTAATTATTAAATTCTAAAAAAAAAAGTTACCTGATATGCTGGATCCTTGTACGTGCAGCATATGATAGTCCAGTCCTCCATAGAGATGCTATCATATGGCCGCTGTCGTGCTGCCTCCACCTTCTGATCGTATACTATAGCATACCAGTGGCGATGAATGCGATGTCGGTACTTCTTGAAATACGAGCATAAATGATCATCTACAGCTCACTGCACACGATCGTGCTCAAAATCAACAATATCAAAAATAGCCTACAAATAACAAATATTATAAGAATATAGTGTTAATTAAATATTTAAATAAATATTATTATACATATAAATGACTATAGAAGATCTTCCTCTGAGGTCGTGTAACCTGACGCTAATCGAAGAGCATCGTCGGGGCATAGCTATGGCAAATGATGCCTAGCTCAGTCTATCATGGCTCGCACCATCTCCTAATAGGTCTGGTATAGCCTGGCGAAATCTCAATGCAGAGATGTCGTCCCTCATCCTCGCATCTCCAATGCTCAAGGATGAGGTTCTTCAATGGACCTCGCCCTCGCCTCACCACCAAAACAGAATGGATTGAAAAAATAATGATTAAATTATTAGTATAATAGCCATCTATAAACCTAATAGGTAAAGTAAAATCAAATTTTATGATTTAAAAATATTAACATATCACTCGGGCCCGCCTGATCACTCAAACTCGCCTTAGTTGGACTCGCCTGTACAGGGCCCTTCGACGACTCCAATGGTGCAGTAGTGGAAATGGGAAAAGGCTCAGGGACAGGCTGGAAAGTCGATCGTCATCATATCCCTCCTAGCGTCATACCTACAATGCTTAAAGTATGCGTATAATTAACTTGACATATAAATGAATGTAATAATCAACAATAATAATGAAAAATGCATAAATACTAATGAATATATTTGTATTGCATACCATTATTGCAAGAGAAGATTCAATAAAGGATAAGATCTACATATCAATATCCGTATCCTTCTCGATTTGTAGATCCTTCTCTGAATCATAATAATTGATTAATGTATTATTTTCTATCTCATCATCATTTATAAAATGATCGTCATTCTCTGAATCATCAAAATTAAATACAAAATCAGTTTCAACTTCATTGGATGGCAAATCAGCCCTATTCAAAGAAGTTATCATAAGTTCTTCGTCGACAAGGTGCTCAATCAATGTTTGTTCTTCTTCTTGAAAACCTTCCTCTTCATGTAGATCTAAATTATTGTCTATCTTTAGTCGGGTTGGTATGTCATTTATGCCTCAAGGTATTATTCTTTGTACGACATACCAATCACCTCGATATTTTAGATCCTTTAAGTATATTACTTATTTCACTTGAGTTGCTAATATATATGCTCATTCTGGTACCATGTTCGTGCAAAATTTATACTAGTAAAATATGGATCGATATGAATGCCGATCTTCTTATTGCTAATATCCCATCATTCACACTGAAATAGGAATACCGAATTTTTGGACCCATCAATTCTATGATATCTATCAATACACCAAGATATTCAATCTTCTCTTCTCCTTCATATCCTATCATAGCAATCCCACTATTCTGGATCTGTCTTTGCATCTCAAGCTCTCTTGTATGAAATCTCATTCCACCAATAATGCAAGATGTGTAGTAGTTAACCCTTTGTCAGGACCACATGCTAAATTATACAACTCATCAATCGTACCTTCTTCTTTATTGAAATACTTAGATTTCATCTATAATAAGTCAAAAAAAAATTATTATTTTAAGTAATTAATTACATAATTATAAAAATATAAAATAATTCTAGTTAAATGGACCACTCATGTTCGTTCTTCTCATAAAATAATATACAATCATTTTTGCAGGCATGTATAGGAATATAGCCAAGTCCCAATTCCTGCATATACGTTTTTGCTTCAATATATGATTTCGGAAGTATCGATCCATCGAGAAGAGCTGCTTTGATCAATGCTAAATTTTGATAAAAAAACTTCTGACTCCATCGATTCACAGTTTTAATATGAAGCAATTTTATCAAAAACTCTAACTTAGAGAACTTCACATAATTTGGGTAGAGTGGCTCTCGTGCATCCCGAACAAGCTTTGCAAACTGGTCAGAAGTCCCTTCTACCTCATTAATATTGTATTCATGATCAAAACTGCCTTGAGATGCACTAGTACTCATGAGTATATTTGAGCTAACATTCTGATGTAAATCATCCAATAGTGAACCTATACCACCATATTTCACTGATTCAGTAGCATCAATATCATCTTCGATATCGTCATCGTCGTATACAACTTCATTCGGATCACCCTTCTTATGCCATATCTAGTGAGTATACTTCTTGTCCATATCAAAACGTAGTAGATACTCCTCAATAAGTGATATGTGATGATATACCATGTTGACACATCTTTTGCATGGACACTTTATCCGACCGGCACTATCAACCTTACACTGTGCAAATTCAATAAAATCTCGAACACCATTTCGATATTTAGGCAAGAAAATATCCCTGATGTTCATCCAACTTTTGTCGATATCCATTTGACAACAAAGAATAATGATTCATGAATTCTAACTCCACCAACTCCTTTCTAATAGGTGTGGTCCTATCCCTTTAAAAAATGCATCACTTTTATTATTGCCATAGCTTTGTTCTTTATTCCATATTCAAAAAAAATTTGACAGCATCTTCTTATAGTTCTCCAAGTACACAATATAGATGGATCATATATTAACCACACCTAATATGTACCCAGAGAACAAATGAGATAACTACGACGGAATTACCCATAATAGAACATAGAATACTATGACAACAATAAAATATTGATGCATTTTTGAACTGTCCAAATCAGGGCATCCAAGAACCGTTCACAGAGTCCATTTTGGGGATCTTGTAACCGACTCTTGAATAGGAGTCTAAGATTATATCGAAGCATAAATTAAATCATTAGCAGATAGGATCCTAGATTGGATCCCAGACTAGATCCCAGACAAGATCCAGACTGAAATTGGATCTGTGGGATGATCATGATCCAAATTTCGAATCGAATCCTGGACATGATCCCAGATCGGATCCCAAATAAGATTCCAGATCGAGATCCAACCCGGATCATGATTCAAATCTCAAACGGGATCCCGACTCATATCTCTGATCGGAACTCGATCCAAATCTCAGACCGGATAGTTCATATGCATTAGAAATTAAAACCTTCAGTTCATGCAAATTAAAATAATAAATCATAATCATAATAAAATATAGAAACTAAACATGATCGAAAGATTAAACTATAATAAGTAAAAGCATAAAAATATAATTACAAATCTAATTATTTTAATTATAAAAAATATCTAATTTTTAATTATTATTATTACTATTATTATTATTACTACTACTACTACTTTTACTATTATTATTACTATTACTATTATTATTGTTATAAGTATTATTACTATTTGTACGTTTACTATTATTACTATTATAATTATTATTATTACTATTATTATTATTACTACTACTAAAATTATTATTATTATTATAGAGTTTTTTTTATTTATTAAAATTTTATAAATTACTAAGGACTAAACCCCCTACGGGCCCTCCGCCCCCCATCCGTCGAAGCCCCCTACCCCCTGCGGCTCCCCTCTGTCGCTCACCACCCGCGGCTCTCCACTCGAGCCATCACCACCGTCGGTGGATGCCCCATGCACCCCCATCCACTCCCCACCGATCGTGGCCCCCTCGTGGCCCCCCAGCCCTACGCCTACGTACCCACTGTGGCCCAACCCCACCCCCTGTGGCTCCCCTACGTCGCCCACCACCCACGGCATCCCACCCTACCCATTACTGCTGCCCTCCACGCCCCATGCACCCGCCTCTGCTGCCCCCACCAGTCGCAGCCACCCAATCCATGCGCCACCCATGTAACCATCACAGCCCCCCACCCCTTGCGGCGTCCCTCCACGCCCACCACCCACGGCCTCCCTCCACCGCCACCACCCACGGCCCCCCATCAACGTCGCTCCATGTCTCCTGCACCCTCCTCTGCCTCACACCACCCATTCTGTCACCACCGCCCCTCGACACCCCACCCCCTGCGGCGCTGACCCTTCGCGCGCCTTCCACAACCAGCGGCCTCCACCAGGTCCGTCAACCATCATGCATGGCCTACAACTGGCACTCACCCTCCACGCTTCGCCACCCACCATCGACCACTGCATGGCAACACACGTGGCCCCCAGATTAAAAGAATAAATAAAAAAAATCTATCCCATGGCTGGCCGGTCGGGATCGAATTAAGTTACCTATGATCGGTTCAAGCATAATAGCAACGGCAATAGCGTCGACAACGATGGCGATAATAACGACGGCAATGATGGTGAGTACGACAGCGGCAGCAGTGGTGACAATGGAGGCGACAATGGCAGTGGCAATGGGAAACGCGATCGTCGGTCGGTGGAAGCCAAGGAGGAGGGGGTGAGAGAGGATGAGGGGGAGAGAGAGGGGAGACGAGAGGATTTCAGACTGACAGAGAGTGGATTTTGTAGGAGTGGGGGAAGATTTTAAAGACTTTTAGTGACGAAAATATTTGCGATGAAATTTTCATTGCTAAAAATATTATTTGTGATGAAAATTTTTTTTTCATCGCTAATGTTTCTTATTTGCAATGATAAATTTTATTGCAAATACTTTTATCGCTAATAATTCCCATCAAATATTTTTCTAAGAAAAAGTTTTTACTCCAAAAAATATTAAAATAAGTTTTTTGCAATGAAAATAAATTTTCATCGCTAATCATAATTATTTATGACTAAATATTCCATCGTAAAAACTTTCATCGCTATTAATTATTATTTATTTATGATGGAATTTCTTTCACGTCACAAAAAATGATTATTGCTGATGAAAAAATTCCATCGCTAATAATTCATCACAAATACTTGGACCAAAATTTTAAAATTAAAAAAATATGAACTATTTTAAAAATAAAAAAAAGATAAAAATACATCATGCATGGCCAATGTGATGGAGTTGAGGGGTGCGAGCGTGTCTACTATTAGCTAGCCTACAAGCCAATTAATATATATTTTTATTTTTGAAGAATTAGTATTCTTTTAAAATTAAAATTTTTATTTTTTCCTAAATATTACATGATTTTGAATTTTAAAGTTCATCTTCACCATTCATTATTTAAGTATTTATTTTACAAGCATTGTCACAAAATATCATCTCGATCAAGTAGCTCCAGCTATATAGTTCGATAAAATTTAATTTCGATGGTCATGAATGACCGCATAATGATCTGATAGATAGAAACCATCAATTAGTTCAAAAATTTACAACAATGATCTTTATGATATTTATAGTGCACTAGCAAAATTTTACTTCAGTCGAATATAATTATCATAGTTAATTTAGCATGGGATGATTTGGACCATTAAATAAAAAATAAGTGATTAAAATATCAATTAACATGTGTTCATTAGATGATTATTTTAGATAAATGATCTTTGCTGATAGTTTGATCATTTCTATGATGGTGATCATAAAAAGCAAACTACGTGTATATAAATTATCTAGTACACATCTCCTGATATACATTCTTAAAATTCCTTAGTAATTATACTTATGCTTTTGTAAAATATACTTAATATGGATAATTCATATACGCGAAGTTTAGATTTTACAATCACCACCATACAGATGATTAAAATAGTAGCAAAGATCATTTGTCAAAAAATTATCTTATAATCAGACATCATTTGGCTTTTTGATTACTCATTTTTTATTTAACGGTCCAAATCATCCCATGCTAAATTAACTATTATAATTATATCTGATTGAAGTAAAATATTGCTAGTATACTATAAATATCATAAAGATTGTTATTACAAATTTTTGAATCCATCAGTGATTTTTATTTATCAGATCATCATACGGTCGTTCATGATCATCGAATCAAATTTTATCGATCTGCATAGCTAGAACTACCAGATCGAGGTGATATTTTATGATGGTGGTTGCACGATAACCACTTAAATAATGAACAGTAAAGATGGGCTTTTAATTACAAAATTATGTAATATTTAGAGAAAAATTTAAAAAATAATTTATTAGCCATGAAAATTAATATTTCATCATAAATAATCGATTATTAGTTACCAAAAAAAATCATTATAAATAAACTATCATTAATTAATTATTTCTAAAAATTTAAAAAGGTTATTTATTAGCGATGAAATCTTTTGCATCATCAATAATGATTATTTGCGACAAAACACTAAGTTCGATCGTAAATAATGCACTATTTGTGACGCAAAAAATTTCATCACTAATAAATCATCTTTTTAATTTTTAAAAATAATTAATTAATGATTGCTTATTAGCGATGAAACTTTTCATTGTAAATAGTAATTATTTACAATGAAACTTAGTATTTCATTATAAATAACAGATTATTAGCGATGCAATATTTTCATCACTAATAAATTATTTTTTTAATTTTTAAAAATGATTAATTAATGGTCGCTTATTAGTGACAAAACTTTTTCATCACAAATAGTGCATTATTGTGATGAAAGTTTGTATTTCATCGTAAATAATCAATTATTAGTGATGCAATATTTTTATTGCTAATAAATTATCTTTTTTATTTTTAAAATGATTAATTAATGATCGATTATTAGTGATAAAATTTTTTCAATGTTAATAATCAATTACTAGTGATGGAACTTAATGTTCCATCAAAAATAATTTATTATTAGCAATGGAATTTTGTTTCCATCGCTAATAATTTTTATTAGCGATGTAATTTTTATTTCATCGTTAATAATCTTATTTTCAATAAAATTTTTTTGTCGTAAATAAATCCATCGTAAAAGATCAGATTTCTTATAGTGCATCGAAGAACTTCAGCAAATGCTTTAGAAGAGCTAGCTCGATTCCTGTAAAAGCCAGCTCGAGTAGAAGTACAGAAAGCGTATCATGCTGATATACTGGAAGAGCTGGCTTGATTTCTGTCAGAGCCAGTTTGAGTAGAGATCGAGTCGGCTCGAACCTTGAGAGAGCTGGCTCGAGAAACTGAACAGGGAGTGATGATTCGAGCTCTCGTAGGGGACATCACCATCGAGCCGATCCGATTACTGATCGAGCTGTGAACAGAATAGAACATGATTTCTATTCTAGCTTGGGATTAGGTTTAATCTTAAAAACTTAGAGACTTGGTTTGTAAAATCCTAAGCGGGCTAACCTATGGATTTGATTGAAATTTCTCCAATGGGTGGATGCATGGAAGACATGGATGTACATGGGCTCGAAAAGTACATCACATTAGATTAGCTAGGAGAGTTTTTTAAGTTGGATCTTATTTGATCAGATATATATATACTCTGTACTGAGTTTTATAAACTAAGCACGGAATTAATACAAGCCTTTACTTCCTAAAATCTCTCTTTCTCTCTTGTTCTCTTCCTTTTCTACATGCTCTAGGATTTGCTAGGGTTTTAACAGAATGACCATTCCTTTTCTTGGATCCTTATTACTATTTTCGCAATCATTGAGTAGCAAGAATTTTTTCCAACAGATTGGTATCAGAGCAGCCATCTGGAACAACATAGTTCAAGTCAAAGTCCAACTAACTCCTGGCTGTTCAATCATGCTCGAGATTGCCATTGAATTGCACCTAATCAAGCCCATCCAGCCATAAGCAATGAGAGCCATCCGATCGTGCCCCCTGTGCACGTTTCTGCTATCGTGCGCTGTGCGTAGACTGTGCATACCAAGCTGCACAAGGCTACTCCAAGCCGGTTAATGACCATTTTTCAAATACATATAACCCAGATTGGAGGAACCACTCTAATTTTTCTTAGATATCCCAACAAACTTAGGTTCAGATCCAATATCAAAATTATGCCTATAATAAGCGTCAGCCTAGTCAGTTTACTCAACCATATCATTATAATCAGCAATTATACACACCTCCTCAACAGACCAATCTAGCCGATTGTAGATTTAATTAACTTTAATAATTAATCCCATCTTAACAACAATCAATCTTTACTCAATAAGAATCTATTACTAAGCTAGAAGCACAAATAGAATAATTAGTTGAGTCTTACATGAGAAGAGACCTAGGTCAATTATCGAGTCTATCAATTTTAAATCCTATAAACAATCCACCTATTGTCCATCAATCACCTAGATTTAATTTTCAATCTAATATCTCATTTAAGAATCCCCATCTAGAGAATGCTAAAGTAATTTCTAAACTTAAAAGTTATAGGATTCTTATGGATATATACCAAGACCAGGAGAGAGAGACTAGTACTGATGCTAACCAAGATGAAAATTTAGAAGATGTTAGTATTGAGACTAACCACATAAAAGAACCTGAGCCTGAAACTGGTATTGATGCTGGTTCTAATTTAAATGAGATAGATAAAGAAAAAAGAGAATAGATGATTTACCTAAGATTTATGAACCTAAAATCTTGTTTCCTTCATCCCTAAAAGCCAATTCTTCTTACATATAGCAAGAGGCATGCAATGAAAAGCCAATGGAGTTATTTAATTAAGATCATATTAATTTACCTCCATAATTAAATCCATCTTTAGTCATCCTTCCAATATCCATTGAATCAAATTTATCTCCTAATCCAAAAAATTAATTTATCAGCATTCTAGAAGAACAAATAGAAGAAATTCTTGACAAACAAGGATCTAAGAATGGGGTTGCACCCTATGTGCCCAAAATTAATAATGAATATATTAATAATGAGATCACAAACTATTTTTTTGAGATTAATAATCTAAAATTATTAAAATTTATCAATTCAGTATTTGATATAAGATAGATAAGCTGCATTGTGTCTGACTGAAAATGATAAACTTAGCACTTGTTGGGAGGTAATCCAATATTTATTTTATTCATCTAATTTATTTTTTTAGTTAATTTTTTTTAGAATATTTTGAATAAGTTGGAGGAAGAGTTAAATTTTCAAAGGCATATGTTGGACCATGAGAACATATTAAGTCAAGTGTATTCTTTTCTATTCTTTATTACATCCTTTATTTTTTTTCCTCCATTGAAGATAATGTCGATTAAGTTGGAAGAAAAAATAATAAAATTTTAAATTTTTAAAATCCTTGAAGAAGTTAGTATTTAGCATTTAGAAATTCAATTATGCTTAAGAATCAAGTTGAACTAAGCATTTGAAAAAAAAATGATGCATAGATCAGAGAAATTGTAAAATATTGAGGGATCAAGTATTAAGTAAATTTAATAAAGAGTTAAGTCTAGAACATAAATAATTTTTTTTTGGTAATTTTTCCTACAGGCATCAAAGAAGAGTCTACTTTTTATGAGCTTGTGTAGGATAACTATATTTTTTTTTTATATATAAATAAATTTATAAAATAAAATAATTTTTAAATACTTTTCATTGAGTAACCCGATCTCTTTTTCTAAGCAAGCATTGAGTTTCACATCAAAAGATGAAAAAAATAAGAAAGCTCATTGTATAGCTAGTCTTAACTCATAGCTTATTTGATTCGAGCTAATAAGCTCGATGGATATTTTATACCTAGTGCTCTAAAGCTAGCTGGTTTGAAAGTCATTGATCCAAGACTCGCTACATGGAGTAAATAGAAAGCTTAAGGGGTTAAGGCACTAAATTATAGTACAACATTAAAAAAAATTAAAAAATTTAAAAAAAGATATTGGATTTTCATCAAGTAATCGGATCCTATTGTCTAAGTAAGCAATGATATTTGCATAAAAAAATAGACAATATGAATAAAAAATTAATAAATGAAGGATGGAAGTAGCAATACACCTGTCCATTTGAAAGTTTAGACAATTTAGAGATAAAAGTAGGGATAATTTAGAAAAAAAATTTAAAAAAATTGAATGTTCTTCACTTAATTTTTATATTGATAAGTGCTAATATCCCAATGACATGCTTCACTTACGCTCTACTGAATATCAATGGCCATTTTGAAAATTGCTTGTATAAAATTTGAAACTCTAAAGTTAAAAAATATCTAAAACTAAATTTTTTTTTTACTCAATGACGAGCAAAGCTTAAGTTAGGAGGTGTGATAATTATAATAAATACACCATTAAAAATATTTATTTATTAATTTATTTATTTTTATTTTTAAGAATTAAATATTTTTATTTATTATTTTTAAAAAAATATATTACTAATAGAAAGGGCTTATTTTTTTTATCATAATAAAATAAGTTTGGAGCAAAACAAAGCTAAAACAGATCTGATACAAATTTTTAAAGAAAAAAATAAAAATAAAAATAAATAAATGGCTCAGCCGGTGCGCATTCTCCAGTCGGTGCGTCCAAACGTGCTCAACCAAGCCAAGCCAAGCTGCACACCCAGACTAGCCAACGCCATCTGGTAAGCCACTGACGTCAGCCTAACGTCAATTTCATCGCGGCTCATCGTGGACCCTTAAGTGAGGGTATTTCGATAATTTCTAGGGAAAGCAATGTGGTGATTGGTTGCAGCGTTTGATGAGCCCAGTCTAGGTGGTCCAGCGGCACAGTGATGGCACGATCCGATGGTTGCACTCATGCTTGACCAAGATCCAACGGTGGGGGGTTCACTCCTACTTTGATTTGGTTTCAAACATCATCCTTGATCATGATCCAATGATAGTGCGCATCCCAGGCTATGATCCAATGGCTGAGGATGATCCCGATGGTGATTTAGCCTCCCAGAGCATGATCAAATGGTCCAAATTTAATAGATTAAAATAATCCGTCGATCAAAACTTATTCCTACTTGATTTAGACTGATATACGCTGGTTTTTGGTGATTTTTGAGCCGATGGATTCATATTTGACGGCCAAAATTTAGAAAACTTAATAGAATTCATCCAGAAGGTGTTTTAATCCAATTATCACCAGGATTTCTTCATATTTTTCAATCAAAACTTCTCTTTAATCCTACATTGGCTAGAAACAAAGGATCCAACTTTTCTAACTCTATTTAAAGGATTCCAAGCCTCTAGAATTTATTATCTTCGATCATGAAAAGGTGATGGTATAGGTTAGAAGCATGCTTGGATTTGTGGATGCTTCGAGGCAGATGGTGCCGAGAGGAAGAGCTATCTTCTACACCATCTCAATGCCAATGCCGATCCAAGGTTGAAATTTGTCTGTTTTAATTTTTTTTTAATTTCATATATTTAAATTCTAAATTAAATTTTAATTAATACAAAATTTACTTTTCTGCTCTTTAAATTTCATGCACTTTAATTTTATTACAAATTTAATTATTGCTCTTTAATTTTATCGTAAGTAGATGCTAAGATCTTAGTACCAAGTTTAAATTTTTGTATTTTTTAAATTCTACTTTTTATTTATAATTCTATTTTTAACTTTAAATTTTTTTTAAAATCTTTTATTCTTTTATAAAATTAAATATTTCAAAACTAAAATACTGTCTTCTCTGTGAATTCGATCCGACTCATTACTTGCTACTTATTTTTAAATTATTTAAAAAATTAAAATTAAACTGATAAATACGGTGTTCTAACGACAACATTGTGCTCTTATCAGGTCGTGCGTGGCGCACGTTAGTGTCGGACACCGGGCCGAGCATGCTCGCCTAGGTTGCCAGGCCTGCTAGCGGCCGGGCCCGCCTGGCCTTTTTTCTCCCTTTTTTTTCTTTGCTTTTCTTTTTCTTTTCTAGGATTTTTGATCTTTAGGCTTTTTCTAGGCTTCTTGGTTCTTGGGATTCTCTTATGGGTGGATAGACTCTACCACCCAACAACTCCTTCACGGAGTCTTCTCTAAAGTTTTTTTTTTTTAATTAAAACCAGGTTATTACAATTCTAGCACAGGCTACATGAATGTTTTCCTTCAACAGGGAAGGATGCAGTATTGATCCCTTAGTTCTTCCTCCAATTGATGGAAATTAGTAGTTCCAGGGATGCAGGATGAAGGATAAATATAAAGTTCGGATGTAATAAACACAAAGTAGTGTGAAATAAATATAAATCTTATGGAAAGCCACGGATAAGCAAAAACTTGCGAGGTACCTCCTTATGCGTAAGTTTTGGACTTGATAGTGGAAAAAGGAGGGCCCCACAATCTCCTTTATAGGCCAATGCATTTTAATTTGTAAGAAACTTGGCTTCTTGGCCACTGATATAAACTTGCAGATGCCGATACAGCAACTTGTTCAAATCCCTCAAACTATGGGGTTTCCCTCCATTAGCCAGGATCTGCCATCCCAGCAATTACTTAATTTGGGTGCACAGCTGCTTGGTTCACAAGCTTTATTCCAGCAAACCACCGCTGCCAATGATCTGTAGATTCCATCAAACCTACAGCAGCCAGGTATGGCTGCTGCTTCTAGCCAATAGTAGATGCCTGCATCAACCATCTCTCAGCAACAGCTTCAGCAGCCAGTCCAACAATTGCCGTCACAACTCACACAGGCACTTCTGCAACAACTGGCACAATCTTTACAATTAAGCTTTTAATCATCACAATAGGCAATTTCTGGGCTTCAGCAACAGGTGCAGATGATACAGGCCTCAGATGCAAGTCAGCAGCAAAATAGTCAGACTACAAAACAGCAGGTAATCCGTAGTTTCCCTTTTATTTTTAGGGGTGGTGGGGGCTAGACTTGGGCTTTCCACTGATATCTTATAGTAAAAAATTCTATGCAGTCTGCTTTAATTATCACATTTGCTTGAACATGCTTTTCCTGTCATTATGCCACTGTTTCTGAAAAAAACATGAAGCAAACTATATCGTCACTTTTCCTGTTGCACTCTTTTTGACTCGTACAGAATTTTGTTAATTGCATTCTACAGTCTCAATGGAGTGCAGCTGTATCCCAATCAGCTCCCAGTAATCCTGTTAGTACACCTACTGCTGTGACGTCTTCAAATGTATCCACGACTCCACCTCCAGTAGCTACTCAATCTGCAGTTCCAAAATATCCTGGGACTGGTCAGAGCACACCTCTCCTGATGGATATAAATACTTCTACAACTGTGTTACTCGTGAAAGCAGGGTGATCATTCTTATTACTTTTGTTGCCTTTTTGGTCCATCGTATTATTCTCTGTACCTCTCTAGATGTGAGAAAATGTATTTTCTTGTTTTTATAGTGGGAGAAAACCCGAAGAGTTGACACGTTTCGAAGAACAGAAGAAATCGCACCAACAGATGAAACAATCACCAATACAGTCTTCCCAAGTGTCTCAAACACAACAAACACAATCTCAAGTGCATCTTAGGCAGCAGGCATCAGTGCAGTTCCTTCAGCGTTTGCCGGTCAGTAGCATTTTACTCGGTCCAGTTGAAATGTGAAACTCACTTCATTTATTAATGTGGAAAATTATTATCACAGCATCAAGCTTCTGGTTTGGCTAGCCAGCAAAACAATCAGGTAAATTCTAATGATTTATTATTCTAATTTTGTATAATTATATTACTTCATGGCTGTTTTCATGGCATCATGTCCATCCAATGTGGATGTATGCTAGAGAATCTGGTATTGCATAATCAAATTGTTGGGGATAAAATGGCTCCCACCGAAGTCTGCTAAAGTCTGATCTACGTAGAATCCCATGTAGATCTAAGATATACTTTAGTTCGAGGTTCAATCAAGTCAGTCACTTGGTTTGAGCGAACTTTAAAAGATCGGCCTCCAAATTTGACTAAACTCAAAGCTTCATTCGAGAGCAGCTCATCATGAAAATGACAGTAACTTTTATCAATGTCCGATCTTGTGCATTGGCCAACCTCTTTTGCTCCAACCCTCTAACTTTATGTTGATGACTACAGATCCTGCCAAGACTATACTGTGAACTTCGATCGGACGAAATTGGGCCAATAAAAAAAATTTGTCATCCGCTTGGTTCCAACCTTCAGTCTGAGATAAGTAGCAGGATTCACCATGAGTACCGAACCTTATCACTATCCAGTCCTGACTTTGGGCCGACCTTGAGTATTGGCCAAACTTCATCAGAGTAACTAAAGCATCTCCGCCGCAGTCTTGATTGAAGAACCCACTATTCCTTTCTAACCTCAAGCTCTTAAGACCAAAGTACTAGTGCCCATCATCAACCGATCTTGAAGATGACCAAACTTCCAAAAGTAGTTGAAACAGCTATACCGAGGTTCAAATTTGGAACCTGATCTATAAACTATTATACTCGACCCAAAGGCTAACCTTCAAGCTCAGCCCATCCGATCCTAAGCTCTAATGGCCCAATCTCAGAATCAACGACTCACGACCAAGCTCGGAAGCCTTCGACCTTCCGTCAGATCTCCAGCAAGTAATTTCAACAACTTGCAAGTCATGACAAATGACAATCCACTCTTCATAATAAACTCTAAACGGTCCGAACGACTTGCTAACATTTTATTATGGCTGTCGTCATCAATCTGTTATAGGCTCCATTTATAAATAGGACCTTTCAGATACATTTTCTTCTCTAAGCTCTATTGTCATCTCCAATCTCCTGGGTACTTTATTTTTGTTGGTCAAAATACTAACTTGATCGTCAAAGAATTTACATCAGAGCCAACTTCGGTCAGAACTTTATCTTGTAAGTTCCACCAACGGACCCTGATTTCCACCTCCAACGAACTCCAGCGGTCGTCTGCTTTCTACACCAATAGAATTTGAGCTAAAAAAGGGTGTGTGAGTCCTTGTTCTAAAAGAAGTACCCAGTCGAGCAGTTTTCTTCTTTCGTTCTAGCAAAATATCTCCTAAAAGAGCTTCTTTGGAGATCCATCACCACCATCGCTCGATCGAATCCAAAACTGGTCGATCTACTAGTTCTTATCCTCTCGCCTACATCCTAACCTTCTCAGCCAATGATGGATATAAATTAGATCAACTTGCTGGTACAGCAGGTGAAAGGCCTCATGAAGGCTATGCAGGCCATGCAATCGGCTCCGACACCGACACCACCAGAAAGACCATCACCAGAGCATCGAGATTTGATGCAAGGAAGGCCCACTTGCAAAAGCCAGTTAGAGAATCTCATAACGAAAAAATAGAGAGCAAAGAGCCCTTGTTCCGAGCATGATTCCATCCCTGAAAGGTTCCTTCCTCTGTCAAATCTACCGTACTTTAAAATTCATTATTGAAATGATGTTCTCGATCAGAAGTTTCAGAAAATAAATTAATGAATTGAGAAACTCCATCATGCCATCCCTGTTTGCAATGACGACATCTGCACTGACCCACCATTCACTGCCTAAATCATGCAGGAGCTCATCCCACCGAACTTTAAGCTTTTTCAGTTTGAGAGTTATCACGGAACTTCGGATCTAGTCGATCATCAAAAAGCCTTCTAAACTATGATGCTACTATATAGTGCATCAAACGCTATTTTATGTCGAGCTTTTTTATCAATCCTAAAGGGCGCAGTAAGAAACTGGCACTCGAATCTTAAATTGAGTACCATTTATTCCATTGATCAGTTGAGCCATCAATTTATGACTCACTTCATCAACAACCGGCGTTAGAGATGAGGCTCGAATTTCTTCATTAACATCAAGCAAAAAGAAGGGTAGTCCATCTGAGCCTATGTCAGCCGCTTCAATACCACTGCCTTGGAGGTCCAAAATCTAGACTAGTCCATTGCTATGGTCACTCTAAAGAGTGGTCATCTGAAGAATGATTTTCTCTTCTTGTTAGAAAAGAAGTACCTTCGAGACTTTGCCAACATGCTAGCTCGAGTAGAAGATTATGTCCGAGCTGAGAAAGCTTTCAAGCTTCGAGATTTTGAAGCTGTCGAAGAGCGGCAGGTGGAAGAATCTGACAAGCCCAGACCTATGGAGAAACCAAGCAAAGCTTGACTGTGTTCTAGAACCCCTCCTAAACGTAGAAGAGCCCGAACTCCACCTTGGGCTCATTGGCCAAGAAGTTCGGATCGAAGGATGCGATGAAGTCTCCCTTCCAGAAGATTCAATAATTATGCTCTTCTGAATGCTCTGAAAACTCAAGCTCTGATGGAAATCAAGGAGCAATTACTGAAGCTGGACAAAATGCGATCTCATCCAAGCAAGCATAATCCTAATAAGTACTGTCTGTACCATCATGACCACGGTCATGATACTAAAGAATGTATCCAATTCTAAGATAAAATTGAGGAGTTGATTAGATAAGGTTAGTTGGACCAATTCTGCAATGTCGGCTAGAAATGAGAGAAGATCGATTGAGAGCTCTTTCACAGCCAAAAATATCTCAAAGAAAAGAACCCCAAGAAGACCAACCTCCACTTGGAATCATCAATATAATTGCTGAGAGACATCGACAGAAAAAGGCCAGTCGATTGGCCAAGCAGGCGGAGAAGCAGAGAACTAAAGAATTTGTTGGTTTTACTGAAGAAGATGCACAAAGAATTCAATTTTTACATAATAACATGGTTATAATCTCTCTCAATATTGCTAACTATGATGTACACTGTATTTTGGTTGATAATGAAAGTTCTACTGATATTTTATTTTACGATGCTTTCTCCAAAATGTCAATATCTGATAGTCACATGGGACTACTAAACTCTCCATTAGTAGGGTTTATCGATGATGTTGTACTAGTTGAAGAAATAATTACTCTACCAATTATAGGAGGCCGGTACCCAAAGCAATCCAAATTTTAGATTGATTTGGTGGTAAAAGCTCATTCTGCCTACAATGCCATTCTTGGATGATCCAGACTAAATATACTTTAAGTTGTGTTATTGACATACTATTTAAAAATAAAGTTTTTAACAAAATTTGGAGTTGGAGAGATCAAAGGAGATCAAGCCCTAGCCTATCATTATTATAAAATTGCCTTGCAAGGAGGAAAGCAGCCCAAGCTCTATCCGATGGATAGTCTTGATGTTTGAGATGATTTGACTGAAGAGTGGAAAATGCAAATTGATGATCTTGTACTAGTTTTCTTAAATGATGGGAATGACGACCACATAATTCAGATTGGCTCAAATTTGAAAGAAAAGGTTAAAAGGCAGCTTGTTGCCTTTCTACGAAGGAATACCAATGTTTTTGCTTAGATTCCTATAGATATGCCTAGGATAAATGTAGAAATGATGAAACACCATCTAAGTACGGATCTCAAACATCGACCTGTGAAGCAAAAGAAGTGAAGCTTTGTACATGAATGTCAGAAGGTAATTATGGACGAGGTGGATAAGCTTCTTAAAGCAGAATTCATCCAGAAGGTATCCTACCCAGATTGGATTGCCAATATAGTTCTTGTTAAGAAGGCGAATGGAAAGTAACGGATGTACATAGATTTTATGAAATTAAATAAGGCATGCCCAAAGAACAGCTATTTTTTATCCCGAATTGACCAATTGGTAGATGCAATCTCGGGCCATAAGCTCCTCACCTTTATGGATGCCTTTTCTGGCTACAATCAATTCTAGATGGCATCTGAAGATGAAGAGAAAACTATCTTTATTACTGATCATGATTTTTATTGTTCAGGATCATGTCATTTAGACTAAAAAATATGGATGCAACCTACTTGCGCTTGGTGAACAAAATCTTCAAGAAGTAGATCGACTGTAACATGAAAGTTTATGTGGATGATATGCTTGTCAAAAGTCGATCTTTAGAAAATTATATTGCCAATTTGGAGGAAACATTCAACACTCTTTGGAGGTATAAGATGAAGCTAAATCTAATGAAATATGCTTTTGGAGTGACCTCAGAAAAGTTCTTAGGATTCATGGTATCAAGATGTGGCATAGAAGCAAATCTGGAGAAAATAAGAGCTATTCAAGAGATGACCATTTGTAAAATAATAAAAAATTCAGTGCCTGATAGAAAATATCGTAGCTTTGAATTATTTTGTTTCAAGATCGATCGAAGGTTGTATGCCTTTTTTCAAGTGCTTAAGCATTCGAAAAATTTTTGTTGGACCTCTGAATATCAGCAAGCCTTTGAAGAACTAAAAAGCTACCTCAGCATACCTCTCCTCACCAAACCTGAATCTGGTGAAGAATTATTTTTATATTTGACAGTATTCTCCATGGCAATCAGAGCTATCTTAATCAGAGAGGAGAACAAAGTTCAAAAGCCAATCTACTACATAAGTTGGGTCCTGAGGGATGCCAAAATAAGGTATACAAAATTAGAAAAGCTAACTTATGCTTTGTTGATGGCAGCCAAGAAGTTTCGATCCTACTTTCAAGGTCATACAATAATAATTCTCACAAATTAGCCTATAAAGGCAGTCCTTCACTGGCCTGATATTTCTGAAAAAATTACAAAATGGACAATCGAGCTTACAAAATTTAATATAAAGTTTCAACCTCAACCATCTATAAAAGCTCAAATACTAATCAATTTTATGATGGAATGTACTATCCCGCATCCGGTTGAGCTTGAACAATAGGAAGCCAGCACCTATAATTCCTAGTTGAATTTCTTTGAGGAGAAAGCAGATCTTTCTAAAGACTTTTGGGCATTATATGTTGATGGTTTATCCAATGCTTCTGAAGCATGCATATGTTTGATTCTTATTAGTCCAGAAGGGATCAATGCCGAATATGTGCTTCTCTTTGAATTTCTCGTAACTAACAACGGAGCAGAATATGAAGCTCTGATTGTAGGATTGAAAATAGCCAAAAAAATTAGAGATAGATTATATGAAAGCCTACAGTGATTCACAATTAGTGGTGGGGCATACCAATGGTAGTTATGAAGCTCAGAAGAAAAATATGAGAAAATACTTGGACAAAGTGAAGAGTTTAACCTTAGCTTTCAATAGTTTTGATATTTAGTAGATTCCAAAAGCAGAAAATTCTAGAGCTGACCTTCTATCCAAATTAGATACTTTAGCTCCAAATGAGTTATCAAAAGAGATTTTCTTTGAAATTCTTTAATAGCTAAGTTTAGAGGAACCTTAGGTACTAATGTAAGTAGACCACAAATCCAGCTGGATTGATCCATTGATCTTATATATATCTCAAAGATGGCATACTCCATAGAGACCCCAAAGAAGCTTGAAAGTTGAGAAATCAAGTCTCTCGCTACATCCTATATGAGAACAAGTTGTATAAGAGACTTATACCTTACCACTTCTTAAATGTCTTTAATCATCTGAAGCCAACTATGCCCTAAAAAAAGTTCATGGAGTATGCAAAAATCATCTCGGAACTAGATCATTATCCTACAAGTTATTTTGGCAAGGATATTATTGACCGACCATATAGCAAGATGTAGTTGACTGTGTAAGAAAGTATGATTAGTGTCAAAAAAATATCAATATTCAAAGGCAGCCAGCTTCCTTACTCACATCTTTAAGCTTTTTATGGCTATTTGTATAATGGGGAATGGATATACTCGAACCATTTTTTATAGTGTCCGGATAGCAAAAGTTTCTCTTGATAGTAGTGAATTATTTCACTAAGTGGGTTAAAGCCAAATCTTTGACAAAGATTATCAAAGCTAAAGTATAGAACTTTTTTTGCAAATCTATAATATGCAGGTTTGGCCTATCTTGGACGTCAATTACTGATAATGACCACCAATTCATAGGAGCGCACAAAATTTGCTAAATTCTATGAAGATCTGAATATTTCTTATCATTTCATATCTATGGCCCACTCTCAGGTGAATGGTGAAGCCGAGGTAACCAACAAAACCCTGCTGCACAGAATAAAGGCAAGGCTCGAACGAGCAAAAGAAACATGGGTGGACAAGCTTTACCATATACTCTAGACCTATAGAACCACTTAAGATTGTCCACTGGGGAGACTCTGTTTGCTCTGACTTTTGAAACTAAGACAGTTATTCTGATCGAACTTGTACTTCACTCGACATAAGTGAAAAACTTCAATGAGCAAAATAAGTTGCAAGATCTCAGGACAAATCTTGACTTATTGAAAGAGAAATGAAAGAAAGCTTAAGTTTGGATGGTAGCCTATAAGTAGAAAGTTATAACTTGAAAGTCAAGAACAAGATATTCAAAGTCGGAGACTTCATGCTATGTCTAGCAGAGGTCTCTCAGCTATAGAATCAAGACAACCTTGCCCCAAATTGGGAAGACCCCTATGAAGTTGATAAAATTATTCGATCAGGGACTTATCACATAAAGGAGCTAAAAAAAGCTACACTGCCCCAATCTTGAAATTCAAAAAATCTATGAATGTACTATCAATAGTCACATTTCAATAAAAATTTTCTATTTTAACATTTTTGTCTTTTGTGCAAATTAAATTATGATAGAAAATGATTGAACTAAACTTCATTCTTAAATTAAGCTGAAGGCTTTCGATTCTTAAACAGGAGAAGGACCTCGTCCTAACATGAGTGAAGATCCTTACGACGGATATAAAGGCCTTTGATTTTTAAACAGAAGATTAACTACGTTAGAAAAAGGAGGATCTCATCCTAACATGGGTGAAGATCCTTACGAGGGATATGAAGGTCTTCGATTCTTAAATTGGAGGTTAACCATGTTAGAAATAGGAGAAGAATCTAGTCTTAATATAGATGAAGATCTTTACGAGGGATATGAAAGCCTCTGATTCTTAAACAGAAGGTTAACCATGTTAGGAACAGGAGGAGGATCTCATCCTAACAAGGATGAAGATCCTTATGAGAAATATGAAGGCCTTCGATTCTTAAACAGGAGGCTAACCATATTAGGAATATGAGAAGAACCTCGTCCTAACGTGGGTGAAGACTTTTACGAGAGATAAGAAGGCTCCTGATTCTCAAATAGGAGAAAAAAGTTTACTCCTAAGCAAGTTCAGAAAATTCTTATTCGTAAACAAGAGGGATAGATTTATGAAAGATCGAGTAAAAATTACTATTTCAAAGCAAAGCCTACTTCAAGCATACGATGATAATCGAGAAGTTTAGCAAATATCAAAATAAAGCATGACAAAGAAGAAGAAAAGAAGGAGAGGAAACTTAAAGAAAGCAAGAGTAGGGAAGAAGGGAAGGAAGATGCTTAAATATTCGGTGGAATCCCCGAGCTATCATGATTAAAGATTGGCAGTGATCTTTCGCATGTCTACCATATTATAGCGGTTGCATATGTTAAAGAAAACCATCATTGCATCATGTAATCAAGCTCCATGCCAGACGAAATTTCAAAATTCGAGATCATACCGAATTATTCAGTAATAAAGAGCTCATGCGTCGGTTCGAATAAATTAAAATATTTCATCTTCCAAAGGTAGAAAACCAAATAAGACTTCGGCGATCGCAAGTATTGATACTTTCTTTATCTGAACTTTGAACTTAGGAGTAGGGGGACAAGTATTGGAGGTAAAATGGCTTCCACCGAAGTCTGCTAAAGTTTGATCTTAGAACCCCATCTGGGTCTAAGACATACTTCAGTCTGAGGTTTAATCAAGTCAATCATCCGGTCTGGATGAACTCCAAAGGATTGGCCTTCGAATTTGACTAAGCTCAGAGCTTCATTCAAGAGCTCCTCATCCTGACAATGATAGTAACTTCTATCAATGTTCGATCTTGCGCACCGACCGACTTTCTTTGCTCCAACCCTTTAACTTTATCCTGATAACTGTAGATCTTGTCAAGACTATACTGTGAACTTCGATTGGACGAAATTGGGCTAACAAAAGAAATTCGTCATCTGCTTGGTTCCGACCTTCAGTCTAAGATAAGCAGCAATATTCACCTTCTACACCAAACCTTAGCGCTATCCAGTCCTAATTTTGGGCTGACTTTGAGTATTGGCCGAACTTAATCAAAGTAACTAAAACGTCTCCGCCGCAGTCTTGATTGAAGAACCTATTATTTCTTTCTGACCTTAAGCTCTCTAGACCAAAATACTAGTGCCTATCATCAACCGACCTTGAGGGTGACCGAGCTTCCAAAAGTAGTTGAAATAGTTATGCCGAGGTTCGAATTTGAAACCTGATCTACAAACCCATTACACTCCACTTAAAGGCTGACCTTCAAGTTCAACCTATTCGATCCTAAGCTCCAATAGCTCTCAGCATCAATGACTCACGACTAAGCTCAGAAGCCTCCGACCTTCCATCCGAACTCTAGCAAATAATATCCAACAACCGATAAGTCACGACAAACAACCGTCCACTCTCTGTAATAAATTTTAAACAGTTCGAATGGCCTACTGATATTCTATTGTAACTGTCACCATCAATTTATTAAAAGCTTCATTTATAAATAAGACCCTCCAGATACGTTTTCTTCTTTAAGCTCTCTTTTCATTTTCAATCTCCTGAATATTCCATTCTTGTTGGCCAGAACACCAACTTGATCATCAGAGGATCCACATCGGAACCAACTCTGACCAAGATTTTTTCTTGCAAGTTCCACCAGCAAGACTCTGATTCCCACCTCCAGTGAAGTCTGGTGGCTGTCTGTTTTCTACACCAACACAAATAATCCCTGGTGATAGTTTGATTATTGAGAAGATTTCAGGAGTCAATGTTGAATCATTTTCTCATTTAATAGTGATCAAAAGTTACCATTTGTAGAATGAAACAGGGGCTTAACAAACACAAACATTTAGTGGTGATAGAATTGATTATCACTATTACAATTGCACTTAGGATTGATCCCGTAAAATTCCTTCTTTAGGATTTCAATTATGCACAATTTCAAGCTGCCAATTCAATCAATGATTCAGCTCTAGTCCAACAGGTATTTACTTGTGAATTAGCCTGTCTTCTTGTGCTTCTAGATTCATTTCCTATTGCCGTTGCCATATTTTTCTTCCTGTATTGCAAATTTTGCAGGCAATGTAGGCTGGACAGGAGGTGATGTGGAAAAACATGGCCACAGCTTTGCTACATTCTTTTTCCCATCCATACATTATGTCTCATGAGTTTATATTCCCGCGTATCATGTAAGTAGTTAGTTTTGCTTTGACTAAGGTGCCTACGTCTTTCTCACATCTGCGCAAGGGATCATAAATTTGGTGCTGGTGGGTCCAGTTACGTAGTTCTTGAATTGCTAAATTTGATTAGTTATTCCTCTTAATAGCATCTTGAATTGCTTAATTTAATTGCAAGTTCTAGATAAATGTATTTCCAATACTGCTGAGTGCTTTTGTTTTTTTAAAAAAAAAAGGCTGGAAGTTGTATGCTGCAGTTTTTTTTTGACACGAGATTGGCGTCCTCTTTTAGGTTCTTGATGGTTGTCATCAGAAGTGCAGTAAAGCAGTATATCGGTGCCATAAAACATCACCAAGACGAGCTTGCGAAGTGAGAAATGTGATGAATCTAAAGAAGGGATGCGGGCTGCATTCCATCCACACCTTAACTAATTTAATAGTAGTGGAAATGCTTTTTATTATTATTATTATTATTTTTGTAGTGATAGAATTTGTAGGATAATTATTTAATTCAAACATATAGATCAGTAAGAATTCTATTATTTATTTATTTCCCTATGGGCGGGATCTACTTTGTTATGTGATCATCCCTCTACATCTTGCCTGAGCTTTCTGAGCTTCTTGAACTTTGTTAGATCATCCCTCTACATATCTAACACCTCTTGCCTGAGCGAAAAGGATGTGGTGTTTATGATAAAAAGAAAAGGATGTGTTGTTGGAAGACTGACAATTATAAACTACGCTTTCATTTACTAATGACCGGGGAACACTGAGATGTGTTTGACGTCAGCTCCGTCATGATTCTCCGTGGAAACATATTCTGAATGGAGGCTTTTAGGATGAACAGCTTCATGTCTGAACCCGTTTTAAAAATGTCTCATAGAATAATTTCAAAAAGTAAAGAGATAATGATATGCCACAGCCACATTTTCTTGGGCATAGGAATACAATTTCCTCGGATGATACATCAACTTCATTATTATGTACAAACGCCGACATCAAGATTAAGATGAGAAGAGAGGAGAAAGCAGGGGAGAGAGAACTAAAAGGCCACTATTTCTCATCAAAGTAAAACAACCCACTAAAAACTGAAGCCAAGCCCTCCTTGTACCAACTGATACCACCATCGGACTACATTAATCGAGCTTAACGTTGAGCCTCCTGAGCCAGACCGAGTGCAATATCATATTGAACGTATCAAACCTCCTGGCCGGGCTGTTGAGCACAAAATGTCTCCTCGCTGCCTTCACTCCTTCCCTTAGCCTCCTCTCCCACCCTCTCCAGCACTTCCCTCACCCTCGGAATCTCTGCCACCAGGACCGACACCGAGAACGCTTCCCACCTCGACACATCACCGAATGGCAACGCATAGCTCTCCGCTATCAGCACCGGCACGCACTCCGCGTAGATGGCCTCGACGATCCTCGGGCTCGCCACCTCATGGCCGCTGGGGCAGAGGCAGAAGCGAGACTTGAGCATGAGGGAGTAGTAGTCGAGGCCCTTGGGGAGGTACTCGTAGACGGGGAGGTCGTCGTGGCGGCCCTTCCAGTGGTGGAGGAGGAGCTGGTGGATGGGGCCGTGGTTGCCGCCGGCGAAGAAGGCTAGGTAGGGGCGGTCGGAGAGGTCCGGGAAGGGAGGGGAGAGGAGCTGGCGGGGAATGAAGCCGTCGTGGAGGTGGATCTCCGGGATGCTGACATCCTTGTTGGGGAGGAAGCCCTCCGACATGTTGGCGTTGCAGAGGGCCCGGATGGAGTTGTGGTAAAGCTCTTGGTTGGCTCTGGATGCATGAGGACCCCGTGTTTTAACGCTTATTAATTATTACTAAAGACATGTACACGCTAGCTGTTGCGCATTAGCATAGGTGTTCTAGTTATTCCACAAAGATCACGGTATGCAAGCTGCTATCATTGGTGTCTCCACGATATTAGCACTGTTTCGGTCATTTCCCAAATGAATTACGATAATTTCTTGGAGTCAAAAACTTGACGAGAAAGGCCTTTAATAGCTGGCGCGAACGACGTCATACTCCGTATAAATTTTCTCGAAGTAGTGCGTGCGGGCGGGAGTCAAAAAGAGTTTGCTTTCCTTCGAAGGATTCCTAGCCATCATGCTCACCCCATGAAGCAAGCATCATTCATGCGATGTGATATTCCCTGAGCTTCTCTCCAGCACGTCGCTAAAGAATTTTAGATATAACTTTATTATATAAAAATTAAGATAGGCTCTGAGATGATAATTGTTGGAAATGTGATTCAACCCATGCATTAGATTTTCAACCCACGTTTCAGATTTCTTATTTGATTTAGTCATTTATTTGCATGATTGACTTAGTCTTTAGTTAGCGGATATTATAGTAGGATTATGTGAGTAGTTAGTGGAGAGTATTTTATGAAGGTTGTTATATTTTGAGACTCTATTTTATTGTAACAATACTATATAAGTTATGCACATTAGGTCTTTGTTGTATGTATCTCGGAGTTCTCTCGTTCTATAATTAATACAAGCTTAGTTTGTGTTGTTGCTGTTCAGTTTCTACTTTCCTCTCTTGTTGTTTTCTATGTATTGCAGTCCCAAAGAAAGTGGTATCAAGAGCGTGGTTGTTGTAGAAAGGAGGAAGGTGCTTTGGCACGAAGAAATCATCATCAGCTGGTGATTCTAGTCAAGGCACTGAACATAAATGCTATAAGTATCTCTCAGCAGATGCTTCCCATTCTCAAAAGAAAGAACTATGATTCTTGGAGTATAAAATGAGAATCTTCTTTATGTCAAATGACTTGTGGATTTTGGTTGAGAATGAATTTAATGATGATGAGGATAAGATGACAACAGCTCAAAAGACAGAATTGAGGGGGAACAAAAAGATGGATAACAAAGCCTTGTTCTACATCCAAAGTGCAATAGATGATGCAATCTTTCCAAAGATCATGGGGGCCATAAAATCAAAGGATGCATGAGACATATTGAAAGAAGAATATAAGGGGTCAGATAAGATGGTTACGGTAAAGTTGCAAATACTTCGTAGAGAATTTGAGTCTTTTCTTATGAAAAAATTTTGAATCTATTCAAGAGTTCTCTACATGCATCAATTAGATTATTAATCAAGTTTGATCTCTTGGTGAAAAATTAACTGAACAAACAATCATTGAAAAAGTTTTGCGTAGCCTACCTTCTAAGTTTGATCATGTTGTGGCTACAATTGAAGAATCTAATAATCTATCTAGACTTTCTTTTAATGGTTTGATTGGTTCTTTTAAAGCACATGAGTAGCATTTGAACATGCATGTAGAAGGTATTATGAATCAGGTTTTTCAGATGAAAACTAGTGAGAAGTACAATAATAAGATCAGTCTTCAAGATTTGAAAGAGATTGTGGAAGGGCTACAACTCAAGAGGAAGAGAAAGAGGAAGAGGCCGAGGACGGAGTCAAGGAAAAGATTCATATAATCAGAGTTTTCAGGATTCTCCTCAAGGCCAAAGTAACAAGCCCCCATTAAATGTCACAATTATGGTAGATTGGATCACATCAAAGCATTTTGTTAGAGTAGAAGTAAAAATCATGCCAACTTTCAAGAAAAAAAGTTGAGAAAAATGAAGGTGCAAATAGTGAATCATTATTTTTATCATGTCTCTCTTCTACTGATTGTGGTGAGAATGTTTGGTTTCTTGATAGTGGTTGCAGCAACCATATGACCAGTGACAAGTCCTTATTTGTAGAATTTGGTGAATCTATGAGATCTGAAGTTAAAATGAGAGATGATTGTAATAACCCATTTTTTTTTAAATAAAAGGGAATTGAGAGAAGACTCCTTCATGGAGTCTTTTTCTTCCTGAACAACTCGATCGGAGTCGAAATTCCTCCACTGGGGTTTAAAGGGGAGGGATCTTCTCTCTCTCCTCCATCGAGACTCGAGACCCAAACTGATGGAAATTGTCAAAAATTCTACGCAAGGGCCTTTCATCGTGTTCATCAGAAATCGTAATCATGCATTATTGGAAAAGCTAGATAAGACTTAAGACTTTTAGATTGATCTTTTTTTTTTGATTTTCTCAAACTTGGAAGTTTCGATTTTGGCTCGGTAATCTTCAAAAAAATTAGATGAAAGGATCCCCTATTTTTCTATGGCTAATCTTGAAATTTTTCGTTGCCTGTTGTCATCACCGATCACTAGACCCAGCCGATTGTTGCCACTGTAGCCTTCTCCTCTGGCCATGGCTATTACCAGCAGGAAGGAGGATCTCCCTTGCCTTGGGAATGAGGGGACAAAGAGTCCCCTGTTCTATTAAGAAAAGAGAGGATGCGGTCCTCTATTTTGCTTTGGAAGAAGAAGAAGAAAGAAAGAAAAGAAAGAAATAAAAAAAAAGAAAATAAGAAAAAAAAGAAAATAAGAGAGAGAAAATTTTTTCTCTTTCCTCTCTCTCTTCTCTTGGCTTGTGCTTCCCACCTTCTCTCTCTTGAAAGATTTTACTTTCTCTCTCTACTTTCTTTCATTAGAATTTTTTTTCTAGATTGATTTTCTCCCTTCATTGATCTCTCCCTAGATGTCTTCTGAACTAGTGGATGGTCTACATACCTAGGTAACCTAGATTAATTGGTTGACCTTAGGAGGGATCCTAGACTATGATTTACATGTTTATCCATATTTTTTCTGTATATGATTTTTATGTTTAACCTTGATCATATAGAGATGTGATTATCTGCATAAGATGATGAGTAGAACATCTTATTTTTGAATTCGCAGATCCAAAAGATCATCGATTACTATGCTGAGTTAATCATCGATAGAAGGATTCTTCAACATGATCACTTACATGTTTATGAAAATTAATTTATGATTGATGTATATTTTATATTTATCGGTATGAATATTATACATTATTAAACTGTTGTTGCTTAAATTATGATTAATTGATACTTAATAATGGCTAAGTAGGAAGAACATGATTTAATATAATTGATGGGGTGGACAGCATCTAGGTTAGCTAGTCATGCAAGAAACATGGTGTATATGCCAGATCAGTTTTGGACTGAGATGCGGCTTGGCCTACCACGGGTTGGAGCATGACTGTGACTAATCTAATATCAAAAATTAGATTATAATTTTAATAATATGGATGGGGCTTAGGTGGTGTTTGGACTATTTGGCTATGCAAGAAACATGATGTGTGTGCTGGATTAGCCTCGGGCTGGGGTGCAGCATGTGTTTGGCCTGCCACAGGCTGGAGCATGGTTGTAATTAGTCCAATACTGAAAAATAAATATAAAATATGAAAAAGAAGAATATGTGGACTAGTCGATCATATGTGAAACGTGGCATATATTTTGGCCTGCCATGGGCTAGAGCATGGTTGTGACTAAGTTTAGTGCTAAAGTCAAATCAAGATAATAAACCGTATCTAATTGATGGATATCTGGACTAGCTGGCTTGTGTGAAACATGATATTGTGATGCCAGCCTAGGCTGAGATATGGTTGCTAGCCATGGACGAAAACGTGGTGGCCTACCATGGGTTGGAGCGTGAGCAGGTCTAGTCCAGTATTAGAATAATAATATTGGTTGGATTAAAATTGTATTAATCAGTAAATGGTAAGTAATTTTATTGAATCAATATTGAATAGAATTGTTGATTGGTGATATGAGACGTGTTATTTAAAATTATACATGATGATATTATTCAATTATGATATTGATGATGTATGAATCTGCTTATTTTCTTATCAGTTATATATATTTGCTAAAAGATTTTTCAAACTCATGTTGGTGTGAGTGTGAAAAATTTTTATTGGACTGTAAAGCTCACAATCCTTCTTTCTTTCCTTTTTTAGAGTTGCAGAATATAAGGTTTGGATGGATCTGTTCTGGAGTTCGAATAATAGGTGATTTTATAGGCCTGGCATATTCCTTAAGATCTTATCCTATAGAGTGTGTGGCTATTACATTTCTGACCCTGGTGCTGGGTTCGGGGCATGACAATGATAGGCATGTAATAGTGTATGGAAAAGGTACTATTGCTATGAACCTAAAATGTGGTAAGAAACTTATACATGATGTGATGTATGCTCCTGGTGTAGCTCATAATTTGATCAATCTTGGACAGCTTGTGAAGAAGGGGTATTATGCCATCTTTGAAAATGACAGATGCATGCTGTATAACAAAGTAAACAAAGAATTAATTGCTACAAGTTTTATAATCAAGAACAAGATGTTTCCACTAATTTTTTTAGATCTAGAAATCATTGCTTTGAAGGTAAAAAGTGGTGAAATTACTTTCTTGTGGCATAAAAGGTATGGGCATCTGGACATTAGAAGTTTACAGTACTTCCAAAAACATGATTTAGTGATCGGTTTGCCTATAACATCACATAGTGACCATGATTTATGTGAAAAGTGCATTTTTGGCAAACAACATAGATCTCTATTTGAAAAGAAAAAAACTTGGAGAGCCAAATATCCATTACAACTTGTGCATGCAGATATTTGTGGTCTAATAAGAACACCTTCACTCAACAAGAATTTATATTTCTTGATCTTTGTGGATGATCTTATTGGAATGTTATGGGTATATTTTCTGAAGAAAAAATCTAAAGCATATACTGTTTTTGATCATTTTAAAGCCCTCGTAGAGAAATAATTTGGTTTCTATTTGAAGACATTAAGGACAAATAGGGGTGGTGAATTTACATTTAACAAGTTTATGCTGTTGTGTAAATCTCTTGGCATTCACAGGCAACTCACAGCAAGCTATTCCCCTCAACAAAATGGATTGCAAAGTGAAAAATAGAGTTATTGTAGAGAAAACAAGATGTCTTATGAAAGAAAGAGATCTTCCAAAGATGTTTTGGGTGGAAGCTGTGGCAACATCAATGTATTTGCTGAATTTCTCACCAAGGCAGTTGATGGTAAGACTCCTTATGAAGCATGGTATGGTTACAAACCTTCTATTTTAAATTTGAAAATTTTTGGATGCATTGCATATGCTCATGTTCCAAAAAGAGAGAGAAGTTGAATGATAAAAGTCAGAAATATATTTTTATTGACCATTCAAATGAGACCAAAGGTTATAGATTGTACGACCCTTTGACTAAGAAGTTAGAAATTAGCAGAGATGTTATTTTTAATGAGCAAGGTACTTGGAATTGGTCTGAAAATGCAATGTTATAGCCAATGAAAATACAAGAAGAAGAGAATGCACCTACGTTCAATAGTGACAACAATTCTATGGGCCAATCTATTCAAGAAGGTACACCTTTGGTGCAAAACAATCAAGAAGCAAGTTTTAGTAATGTTGATGTATCACCTAGAGGACCACCTCTAAAGGTCAAAAAATTAGTAGATATTTATGAATCATGTTAGCATGTTTTGTTGCAGAACCTACTTACTATGAAGATGCATCCAAGTATGAGGAGTGAAAGAAAGCAATGAAAGAAGATATTGAAGTAATAGAAAGAAGCAAGACATGGAAGCTAGTGGACTTGCCAAATGAGAAAGAAACTATTAGGTTGAAATGGGTCTCCAAGTCAAAGTTCAATGCTGATGGATCTTTACAAAAATATACACTATAAAAAAAGATTATTAGTGATAGTTAAATATCATTGCTAATTACTAGTTTGTAGTTGCTAATATTATTAGCGATGGCTTTCAGTTGCTAAAAGATTGATGGAAATAATCTCATCGCTAATTACCATTATTAGCGATGGCAAATATTCCATCGCTAATAATGATAATTAGCCAAGATATTAGTACGTAATAGGAGTTTCCATCGTTAATAATTTTTTATTTTATTTTTTAATTAAAATTCTAAAAGTAAATTATTAGCGATGGTATTTTTCATTGCTAATAGTTTCTTATTTTTTAAAAAATTTATAATTATTTTTTTAAATATGTTTTAATCATAGTAATAAATAATTATATTTTTTTAAAATATGTTTTCTCAACTTAGCATGAAAAAAATAATAATTTTAAAAATTTGAGCATAAAGACCTCCTCCGACAGATCCCTCTCTTTGGCAGTCAGCTGTCGGACCCCTCTCTCTTCCCCTTCACTTCGTCCCTTCCTCTTTCCCTCTTTTCTCTCTCCCATTCTTACCCCATCCTCTCCTCTCTCCTCACTAGCTGCTCTCGAGGTCTGGCAAGGCCATCTCTAGCGGCAAGTCATCATCTCTCTTTCTTCCTCTTCCTTACTTCCTCTTCATTTCTCTTTGTTGTTGGAACCTCCCTTCCCACGGATGAGCCCCTCATCCTCTCATGGCCTTCTCCGACGATCAATTATTCTCGAGGGCTGATGCTGATTGGCCACTGGGCCCCTCCCTCTAGCCCCTTTCCAATTGGATACTGTGCTCCACCATAGCTAGCTGACCGTTAATCCTAATACGAGCATATAATTTTCTAGCATTCAATAGTTAAAATAGCAAATTTGAAATATCAGTTTGTCATAAATTTTTTAACAACAATACCACCAATAATAGCACAGTAATTTAAGATATCTTAAAAATATAATATCTTGAAAAAAAATTTAAAAATTAGAAAAATAGAGAAAGCCAAAGAGAAAAGAAGGCTCAAATTTACCATTCTCTTTGCAACTAAAAAAAATCAAAATGACTGTAAATGATTGCCTGTAGAAGAAAAGCAGCGGACCATCCAAGATTTTCTTGCCATTAAGAAATTAATCATTTTTCACTCAACAATATAGCAAAATCTTCGTCCAGAAATCATCACAGCTTCCTCATTTAAAGCCATACATAGAAGATAAATAAAAAGTAAGAAAAGAAGATATATAAAAGATTGCATGCAGGAAGCATAACATCACCTCCATTACCCACCTGGAAGACCTAGGACAAGAAGAACAACAAGAAAGAGAGCCCAGGCAATCTTGAGAAAGAAATTTAGAAGCCAACTTAGAGAAAAGATCCCTCTTGCATTATCTTCTTCTCTTTTCCATCTAACAATGGCTGCATGCTAGTTGTTTGTGGAACAACAGATCTTCCAAAGTTGCTTTGCCTTATCGATGAAGAGGAGAAGGAGGCATATAAAGAAGAGGAGAAGACAGGGAGGGTGTGAGCTAGGAAACTAGGAGGAGATGCAGCACTGGGAATTTGGCAGGAAGATGGAGGCAATGGGGGAAACAAGGGGGGAGGGGAGGCAGGGGGAAGAATGGGGGAGAAAGAACACGATTCAATTAATTCATAAAAAAAGAATAGTAAGAATATAATGATAAGCATTACTCAAAATACAATCAGATAGGCATTACTCAAAATCTTAAATGCCTAATCCAATCATAACATGTATGATTATCCAGTTTAATTTGCATACTAAAATCACCAATAAGTTATCTATATTTATAGAGATGTCATGCATAATTAAACCTAAATTAATCATAACAATTTATACCATCTTGAAAAATAGAATAATTTTTAATTAGTTCTAATTAATTAATAAAATATGGAAATGTTGCTTATCTTATAATAGACAATGTTCAGATAGCTACCTTACTCTATGTATAAAGATCCTTTAAGACAAAATTACCCAAAAAATGACGACATATCAAATTAGGGCTTTGCTCATAATTTAAAATAATTTTATAACTTTTTTTTAGAATTTTAAAGTTCTAATATTCTTCTAATTCATAAATGGTATAAGAAAATTTGTTTTGGCTATTATTCCATTGACATTAGCACAACTAATGGCATCAGTGTCATAGCCCTCATTTTCTTTACTTTACTTTTTTTCTTTTCTTTCCTTTCTTTTTTTTCTTTTCTTTCTTTCTCGTCCATCTGAACTCATGAAAAAATATGGGTCTCTTCACTTGGCCACCACCTGCAGCACGGTCTCAAGCCATCACCAATGATAGAACAACCATCAACCTTTGCCACCCATGGTGCAGCAACTGGCTAATACGAAAAAGAGGAAGAAGATCCCAACATGGATTCTTAAATAGTGGAAGCAAGCCCTAATCCTCCTTTCTCCAAGGTATAAGAAAAAAATAAATATGAGAAGTGAAAAAAAAAGACTTACTAGCAGTATAAGAATTTTAAATATTAGAGATGGTATTAGTGACAGAAAAAAATTCTATCGCTAATAACCTACTTTAGCCACTAAAAAACCTGTCAAAAATCTTGCCGTTGGTAATACCATTAGCCACGATAATTTAATTATTAGCGATGACAAAAGCCATTACTAAAAATATTTAAATATTTTAATTTTTTTATAATATTTAAATATAAAATAATTATTAGCGATGGCGAATTTGGGTTATTAGTAATGAAAATCTTGCCATTGCTAATATTTTTTAAAAAAATATAAATAATAAATTAATAAATTAATTTTATTTAAAAATATTATTAGCAATGTAATTAGTGATGGTGATATTTTTTTATCATTAATAATTTAAAAAATGATCTAGGTTCAATTCGAATATAATTCGAACCCAATTCAAATCCAATTGATCAAAATTCTATTAAATCTAATTTAATTAGGCTTTAAATCTAAGTCTTACTTGGATTATAAAATTTAATTAATCTCAAAATAAAGTTAAGATTAATTAAATTAAATATAATTTAAATTAATTAAAAAAAAAAATTTAATTTAGATTTAATTTCCATCCAATTTGAATCTAATTCGAATCTAATTTAAAATTCTGTCAATCCTAATTCAATTAAACTTTGAATCCAAGTCCTACTTAGATAATAAAATATAATTATCTTTAAATTAAGTCAAATATAATTAAATTTAATCTTATTTAAATTAATTATAAAAAAATAATTTTTAATTTAGATTTAATTCGAATTGGATTCAAATCTGATTTGAATTTAATTTGAAATCCTGTTAAACCTAATTCAATTAGATGTTGAATCCAAGTCCTAATTGGATTATAAAATTTAATTACTCTCAAATTAAGTTAAGTCTAATTAAATTTAATTTAATTTAAATTAATTAAAAAAAATTTAATTTAGGTTTAATTTAAATTCGATTCGAAATCATGTCAAAGATAATTTAATTAGACTTTGAATCCAAATTCTACTTGAATTATAAAATCTAATTAATTTTAAATTATATTAAGTCTACTTAAATTAAATCTAATTTAAATCAATTAGAACTTGATCTATGATTCCATTCAAATCTAATTCGAATCTGATTCGAATCCAATTCGAAATCCTATCAAACCTCATTCAATTAGGCTTTGAATCCAAGTCTTACATGGATTATAAAATTTAATTAACCTCAAATTAAATAAAGTTTAATTAAATTAAATCTGATTTAAGTCAATAAGAACTTGATCCATGATTCAATTTGAATCTAATTTGATTTTGATTCGAATTAAATTCAAAATCTTATCAAATCTAATTCAATTAAATTTTAAATCCAAGTCCTACTTAGATTATAAAATCTAATTTGCCTCAAATTAAGTCAAGCTTAATTAAGTTGAATCTGATTTAAATTAATTAGAATTTATCTATGATTCAATTTGAATCTAATTCAAATCCGATTTCAATCTAATTCAAAATTCTGTTAGACTTAATTCAATTAGGCTTTGAATCTAAGTTCTACTTAAAATATTAAAATCTAATTAGTATTAAATTAAGTCAAGTCTAATTAAATTAAATTAAATTTAAACTAATTAGGACTTGATCCATAAATTAATTAAGTTTAAAAATTTAATAAAATTTAATATTGATTTTTAACCACCCAAAAAATGATCAAGAAGAAAAAAAATTAATATTAAAATATAATATTAAAAAGTTTAATATTATTAGAGACAACATTAGTGATGGAGTAACTTGTCGTCACTAATAATTTTAAAAAACTTTAATATTAAAATTTACTATTTTAAAAAATTTAATAGTATTAATGACGATGGATGGATATTAGCGACGAAAATGACTTCCACTAATAGTACTTTATCAATTGTATTACCGACAGCGAGCGTTTTCGTCGATAATAGTCCGCTAAAAAAACACCCCACCCACCAGAGAAAAAAAAAATTCTTTCCACGCTCGTTCTCCTCCTCATGAATCCCCTCTTGTTCTCCTCCTTTCTGGCTTTTTCCTACCTCGTCGGTGCCTTCTCCTAGCCAGCGGTGACCCCATCCCCGACACATCCTTCCCGGCATTCCCCACTCCCCACATGTCCTTCTTCCCAGTATCCTAACCCTGTCGGCGCCTCCTGCACTGCGGTTCCGAGCCTGCCGCCCCTGCCCCTCCTTGCTCAAGCCCACCGATTTCTCCTATGCGGCCGCCCCGAGCATGCCACCTCGGCCCCACCTCGCTCATGGCCGCTTTAACCCCACGTCTCCCAAGGCCGCCCCGATCGTACTGCTGCCTCCTAAGCTGCAGCCTCGAGCCTACCACCTCAGCCCTGTCTCTCTTGCGGTCTCTCCGATCCTGTCGATGCCTTCTATGTTGTAGCCCCAAGCTAGCCGTTCCAGCCCCACCTAGCCCATGGTCGTCCTGACCCTGCCGGTACCTCCTACACTGTGGCCCCGAGCGAGCCATCTCGGGGCCCATCCCCACTGGCCTGACCGCATGGCCCCTACCCCACTACCTCCAGCCCACGGCCCCAACCCTGGAGCCCCTTCCCCGCAACAAATCTAATTTAAGAAACTACTTTTTGAACTATAGAATTTCTGGTTCTTGGCTATGTTGTTTTGAGAATCATTAAGCAAGTATTCATCTAATGCATCGTATATCTTTTGAAAGTAATATTGGAAAAATACCAAACATTTATCCATGACAAGCATTTGTTTTTGGAGAACTGTATAATTGTGCTTTACTTGGTTGCAATCTTAACTTTATTTAAATTATAGACCTGTTACCTGCTAGTAGTTTGGAAGTCTTCTTTTTGCATCAGAAGCTAATGCTCAACAGATATGCAAAGATATAGATTTTCTGCAATGCTCTATTTCTTGTTTATTTAGGCTTTTTTATTATTACAATGCCAATATGACTTAGATATATCTTTGTGATTTGTAAGTCATGCTCTTGAATGCTCTATGGATTGAATCTTTCTATCTCAACGTGATCAATGCTTTCCTCACATAGTGTTGTCTTGTATTTATAGAACAGCCTGCTAAAATGACTTCTCTACTTAACATGGATCAAACAATTTCGCTTATCCTAGGATCTCAGGGATTATACCTCTGTATTCTTTTTGGCTTTTAACTATTCATGAGATTGAGGATTTCTTGCATTAAAAAAAGAGATTGAGGATTTCTGTGTTTGGGTTTTCTTCTATATGCACTTTCTCCACCATTGGTAGAATTTTCTTCAACAGTCTCCACCCATGCAATGTAGGCCATAGGTTGCAAGCAATTGAATGAAGCAAGTAAATTTTTGTACTTTTCTCTCTATTTCATTGCTATCTTTGAATCTATTGTCTTTGCACAAAAGAAAATTTGCCCATATGATGATCTTCCTTTAGGGGATCAATGTTGAAAGAATTTTTTTGTTCTTTTAGCCCATTAACTTCTATTCTAGCTGTTGCTGGATCTTTTTGATATTTTTGAACTCAATATGACATTTACATTCATCAAGACATTTGTATCTTTAACAAAAGCAAGATGCTACCTACCTTAATATTCAGCATATATCTTATATTCTTGGTTCATCATGCTGTCACATTCGTACTTTGATGATGCCCACATTTTCTGGCATGTAGATTTGTAGTTTATATTTTGAGATCTAGGTTGCAGACGAGTTGTTATTGAGGTACTGCAACATCTCTATGCTAATATTATATATTTAGTATGTGTTTGGTTCATAATTAGAATCAAAATCAAAATTAGAATGAAAATTGGAATGACTATATCCTTTGACATGTTTGGTTCATGACTGGAATCAAATTCAAAATCGAAATAGAATTTGAATACTAGCAAAAAATATTGATTAGATTTTAGGGGATTGGGGCAATTCTCATTCCCTCCTAGAAAGAAAATGGGAATGGGACCACCCCCAACTAAAAGACTAAAATGGGAGTTACTTAATTCCTATTTCTATTTGAGAGTCCAACTCTCCACCAACCAAACATGCCCTTAGAGGAATGAAACTCCATTCCCCAAATTTTTAACGAACTCGACTTTTTGCCTAGTTATGTATTTATTGAAATCCTATCAAACCTAATTTAATTAAGCTTTCAATTTAGGTTCTGCACCTTTTACACCGACGGTAAGCTTTAACACTTTATATATTTTTGTTATATTATTTTATCATTTATTAACTAATATAATATTCTTTAAATTAGATATTTTGCGCTCAAGTTTGGAGAACAGAGGGTTACCAATGACCCTATAGTTGTATGTAGCAGCGACCGCTGGCTCTCAGACATAGTATCGTGGTCGAGGATCCACCCAACTCACGGTACCTCTGACTCGACCGGAGGATAGAGAGATTATTCATATCCAGAGTCGTAAGAACTACATGCTCAATTAATATGTTTAAAATTTAGTAATTTTAAAGTTAACATTTATTCTTCAAAATTAATTTTACAATACATTCAGAGAGCCTTCTACATCTCATGTTGTGATTGGGATCATACACCGATTGATGCTAAGATAGGTGAACAAGTTCTCGAGTTGGCCATCGAGAGCTCGTGATGCAGCCTGAGAGATATTCTTGATTAGTTACAACCAATTTAATTTTTAAATACTCGATACATTGGTATTTTAGTTATATATTGGTACATGCTGGCTTCTATCTTATAGGAGTACTATTTATTCGAGACTCCCTAGGATGAGAAGACTGACTATCAGACCTTCAATGAGGTAGCCACATGGAGGCTCCCAGATAGCATCTACAGCCTTAGGCAGTCTGCCATCCAGCACTTCAATTTTCAGTCACCATCGAACTAGAGATCCTTCATGGATCACTATATGTGGAAAGATATATGGCAAATCCTCTACGATCAATGGAGTAGCAAGGAGTATTCTGGTAGGTGGTGGAGGGTCCAACAGAATTAGACGTCCAGCAGGATCTGATCAAGCATGCGGGAGGCTCAGTCAGTACATATATTGTGGCCAATAGACTGATAAAAAATCTATACCAAAATTCTTCACTAGAAGTATAAAATTTTTTATATATTTTTAATTAATTTAATTTTATTATTTACTTATTATAAATATGATAGAAAGGTCATCCATCAGATCGACTGTAGTTGTGGCGAGCCACACACCTATCTAGGAGGATTGGTGACTATTTAAATTCTACGTCACAAAAGATCACGGTAAGAACTTTAAACTTTATTTATTAATTAAGTTATTATATAATCTAATTTTTATATTAGAACTAATATATTTTTGAATTGTATAGACACGTTACACAGTATATATTATTGAGAGTTATGGTGATGACCCGACTTCTCAGCCCTTCTTGATCTTGAGGGATGGCTCAGCACCACCGGAGGATGAATAGGAGCCGAGTCATAGGATTTGACCATAGCTTTGATTCTTCACTGCCTCAATACCCTTCGATGTCTTCATAGGCCTCGATGTCCTAGACCTACAGCGATGCGCACATGGAGAAGATCGTGTAAACACTTCTGAGCTAGTGACCTCAAAGCCTTTTGGATGCCATCTATGATACGGTCGTGGAGCTTCTTCAGAATCCATAGTTGCATGACCAGCTAGGCTCGTCGTTTCAACCATCACATCAGATAATTATATTATTAAACTCTTTTATTTATTTTAAGTTTTCATATTTTGAAGCTTTATGTATTTAGATTTAAGTCCGAAAAAAGATCTAGGGGCTAAAAATTTAATCTAACCATCCAATCGATGAGCTGGGCATGTCTATAGCTCTGTATTATTGAATAAAATATGTAGAAATAATTTATTTAAAAATTAAAGGAGTGTATCAAAAAATACACCTTCATGAAAGATATACCTTCATATCAAAATTTACTAATATTATTTTATTTTTTTATTATAGGATGCTCGGATATTTGGCTCTCATCCACCAGCTACTAAAGAAGAGCAAGAGAAGGAGGAGGCATATGATGATTAGGATCGAACCTAAGTTTTTTTAAATGTATTACATTTTTTTTGATACTGCTTATAAAAGAATTATATAATTTATATTTTTAATATAATATACTTTATTTTTAATTTTTGATTATCATACTATCTTTTAATTTTAATTATAATAGATATTAAAAATTATAATTTATTATGATTAATTAAAATAAATTTAAAAAAATATTATTATTTTTTTTTTAAAAAAAATAAAATTAACTATTAGTGTCAGTATTAGTGATGCTATTTTTTACTACTAATAATTATTAGCGATGGTATTAGCAACTGTATGCCATTGCTAATGTTTCTTAAAAAAAATAGAGATGACATTAATGATGATATTTTTGGTTGTTAATGATTATTAATAATGATATTAGCCACGAAAATACTATCACTAATATTTTTTAAAAATTTTAATTTAAAAATTAAAAAATAATTAGTGATGGAATTATTTTGTTGCTAAAGCCGTCTTTAATAGTCTTATTAGCGATGGCTAGATTTTGTGTCCCTAATAAGGATATTTAGTAACCAGAATTTTTTAGATTGGCTATTACAATAAAATTAGTGACGATGAGACTATTAGCGATGGCAGAATGACTATTAGCGAGGGCAATTAGCCATCACTAATAGTTTAAATTTTTGTAGTGTAGAGGCCAAGAGGAAGAAGGTAATTGAGGACATGGTCTTAGGGAGGCGGCCAGGGCTCGAAAAGATGAGAAGCGGTCGGAGGCTTGAGGATGGAGGCTAAGGGAGGCAGGTTGTGGTCAAGGGCTCACGACCAAGGGCTTGAAAAGGTGGGAGGTGGTTGGGGGTTTGAGGAGGCAGGAGGCGGTTAGAGGCTCAGAAAGGCGGCTAGGTGCTTGAGGATGCCAAATCCGATGGTGCGATAGCAGTAAATGAGGACCAGAGGACCAAAGGTAAGGGAAAGAGGAGAGTGGTGGGGGAAAGAGAGGGTGGGAGAAAATGAGGGTGGTGGGGGAAAATTAGGGCACATGGGGGGTGGGAAAAAATGAGGGCGCACAAGAAAAAATGAGGGCACGGAGAAGGAAAAAAAATTTATTTTTGGTACAAAGATCGGACTAGGTCAGGAGTAATCTCGATTCAATCTGGTTTCTTGATTGGGTCCTATTGTTGGATCTAGATCTAACCCAATGGAAGATCGGGTCGGATCCATGATAAAAAAAAATTATCCCATTGGATCATTTGGATCAGACTAGATCGGATCAAGTCCATGTATAATCCCACTCTAGTTATTCTATAGTTTACATATTGGATCTAATACTAAATTTGAGTCGAATCAGGTCGGATCTAAATTTAGTAAATCTAGACCTGACCCCAAAAATTGAATGGATCCTATTTTAGAATCCAACTTGGCCCCATGGTCCTTTAAAATGGATTGGATGGGATATAAATGGATCGATCCGGGTCAGGTCATGGGTTAACCCGACCCATTTGCAACCTTATTCAAGACTTATAGACCAAGATAGAGTGAAATTAATGAAGGAAAAAATTCATATACCTAACCATACTTGCCCAAGATTATATTTTAGTTAAGTTAAGTTTAATGTTTTTAACTTCTAATACAAACTCATCTATTTGATAACAAGTAACAGATCTTAGTTCATATCTTCGATGGTTTGTCCTCATGAGATTCAAGCTTAAATAATTATGTAATATTGGATGGTCCCATCCTTGAGGAGGTTGGAGGTCGCCGGGGTCGTGGTCATGGGCTTGGGAAGGCAAAAGGCGATCGGGGGCTCGGGGGGGGGGGGGGGTGGAGGGGTGGTTGGGTGCTCAGGGATGTCGGATATAATGCCGCGGCATGAAAAAATGGGGATTGGAGCACTGAAGGCGGGGGAAAGAGGGGGCGGTGGGGGGACTAGATGCGGGAGAAAAAGGAGGGTGGCCAGGAAAAGAGAAAAAGTAAAAATATAGAATTAGGATAACTATTAGTGATGGCTAAGTTGTCGTTGCTAATACCTATAGCAACGGCAATAGCCATCACAACTACCATCACCAATAACTATTAGCGATGGCTAAACTTCCATCGCTAAAATTGTCGATAAAAATAGTTATTAGCGATGATAATTTTGCCATCTCTAATTTTATCACTAATATCCATTTTTAGTGACAGCAAAAATGCTATTGCTAATATTCATTACTAATACTCTATTTTCTTATAGTGACAAGATGAGATTGGTAGTTAAAGGGTATGCACAGGTGCCTGGTATTGACTTCTTCGAATTTTTTTTTCTAGTTGCTAGAATAAAGACTATTAGAATTGTTTTAGTAGTGGATGCACAAAATGGTTGGCAAGTATTTTAACTTGATGTGAAATCAGCTTTCTTGAATGGTGACTTAGAAGAAGAGGTTTATGTTATACAACCTATAGGGTTGGAGATCCAGGGCAAGGAGAAGGTGTACAAGCTAGAGAAAGCACTTTATGGCTTAAAGCAAGCTCCAAGAGCTTGGTATAGTAAGATCAATAACCATTTTATTAAGAATAGCTTTGAGTGAAGCAAGAATGAGCCAACTCTTTACAAGAAGTGCCAAGGTATAACTGAAATACTCATAGTTTGCATTTATGTTGATGTTATGATCTTCACAGGAAACTCTATTTCAATGATCGAAATTTATAAGGTAGATATGATGTAAATTTTTGCAATGACTAATTTGGAAAAAATGAAATATTTCTTAGGCATGGAGGTTGTACAATTTTTTTTTTTGCATTTTCTTATCTCAGGAGAAATATGCCACTGATTTGCTGAAAAGGTTTCATATGCTTAACTGCAAACTAGCAAAAAACATCCATGAATTCAAATGACAAGCTGATGGTGGAAGATGGTTCTGATAAAGCTAATGAAAAGATGTTCAGAAGTATGGTTGGTGGTCTGATTTTTCTTTCTTATCCAAGGACTGACATTTATTGAGAAAAATGTCTTGAGGTTCAATCCATAATAAATCTAAAATGAGGTCCAGGACGACGAACGAATCCAATGAGCCTAAGAATAGCCTAGATAGAGTCCAGACGAAAAAGATATACGCGCGAGGGAGTAGGATGGAGTAGGTGGTATGGCCCATGGGTCACCAGAGGAGCCCACGGGCTGGTGCAGTCTATAGGTGGTGCGGACCAAGTCGATAGCGTGCCGGCACTGGGATGGCCCAGACATGCACGAGTGTGTGGGCATGCATGGGCCCCGATCGCATAGGTGCCTAGGCCCATTCCATAGCACAGTCCACGCACACAGTCGTGGACCAGTGGCATTTCCCTAGTGGTTTTGTGCGGTCCATGATGGATCGGTCCCATTTTCTAGGTTGTTTCTCATGGTTTACAGGAGATTGCATGGACTGGATCCTGATCCAATAGCTCAGGAGTGAGCCAATCGAGATTGGAATGCCCGAACATGATCTGGACGTGTTTTGCATGATCGGACAACTCTAGTTTGAGCCGATCATGATCGGATCGTCCATAGGTATTTGGAGTTTAATTTGGACTGTGTTTCCTACTGAAATACTATTTTGAAGATTTTGGAGTCTATATAACTTTGATTGATAAGTTGTTTATTATTACATCAGATAGTTAGTGATGTTTTGAATGTGCAAAGAGATTTTTTGAAAGATTTTAGGAAGCTTTTATAAGAATTTTGGGACTTCTTGTTGAGAGACTCTTGTACAATAATTGAATGATAAGTTTTTCTTATATTTATTTGATTTTATTTCTCTCATAGTGAAGTTTGTATGCCCTGTAAAGATAGGCTTGAGGCCAATCTACATATTTTTATTATATTTATTCATTAGTCTTTTTTCTTTCTTTTCTCATATGGTATCAACATCCGCTTTTCATCATTATTATGATCTTAGGCGGATGATCTATGTTCCGTTATTAAGAAATCTATCCCAATAAGTAATATCAAAGCCTGGTTACTATGGATAAGTGGTATCAGGCAATCCAGACATAGATGGTGTTGATCGAAATTAGAAGATGGAAAAGACAAGCACAATCAAAGTGGAGATCAATCGGTTCGATAGAAAAAGCAATTTCTTCTTATGACAAGTGAGGATGAAAGATGTGCTCATCCAATATAGATTGATTAACGTTCTCTTGAATGAGAAGAAGTTGACCACCATGGAGGAGAGGACCTGGGAGTGGCTACAGATGTAGATTTTGATTACCATCTATAAATATCCAGTAGATGAGGTGATGATTCTTGTACTTGGCAGGACTTTTTCGATGGTGCTATGGTTAAGGCTCGAGAAGTTATACATATGAAATTTTTCACCAACACTCTCTTTCTTTGAAGATAATTCTACTAACTATGGATGGATGAGGGATAGAGCGTGTAGGAGTATTTCAGCTACTTTCAAAATATTCTCATCGATCTTCTTAATGTAGCTGAGAAGGTTGAGGAGAAAATCAGAATGTTGGTCCTGCTAGCATCGCTTTTTTGTTCATATGAGTTCTTGGTGACTACTCTTCTAGTAGAAAAGAGCACCATCAAGATGGATGAGGTCACTGTGGCGATTCTTCAGAGCAAGATTTTCAAGAGGAAGAATCCAGCTTCAAGCTTAGATGGCTGCAGTTTAGCTTTGACGATTTCTAGAAAAGTAGGTGGCAACAGATGAAGCGATAGAGGATCGCAAAAAGGATGATCTAGGTCCAAGATGAGGGACTATAGTAAGATCGGATGCTATCGATGTAATGAGTTGGGGTATTGTGTCAGAGATGCTCTCAACTCAGAGATTAGACAAGGACTATTACAATGATGATCAGTAGCAAGTTAGAGGATGATGTCCTGTTGATATTTGATAAGATATTTACTTCTTTCTAGTAGTAGATTTTAGATTCTGTATGTACCTATCATATTTATTATAAAGAGGAGTTGTTTGACTCTCTATAGAGCAGTGAGGATACTATTCATCTATCGGATGGATCGGACTGTGCGATCAAAGGCATCGAGATGATCAACTAGAAGATACATAATGGTGTAGTGACAAAATTGAAGGAGGTTCAATACATAACCAATTTTAGATGGAATCTTATTTCACTGAGCAGATTGAATTCAAATGATTATAGGTGGATAGTTGGTGATGAAATTTTGAAGGTTATACATGATGATAGGATTATTCTGAAGAAAAAAATGAACGAAAAGATATTACTATCTAGTAGGGAGCCCAATGCGAGGTGGAGCTTAAGAGCCAGAGGAAGTCCAATACAAGGTAGAACTCTAGGTGGAGATGGATTGGGCATGGGATGAGAGACTCGGAAGGAAGAGAGGCGATGTCATAGTATGAAGTTTCTATTACCACAAGAGTCTTTCTTGAGCAAGTCTTTAGTCAGAATAGACACGACCCATGATAGAGGTGGGATCGAGTAGCTTGGCTCGACTCCCATATTTATCCATCCATCAGATAGCAGGCATGCTAAGAGATATGGGGGCGGGACAAATCATGGGCTCTAAGAAGGCCAAACATCAAGTTAAAATGAAGATTGTTGAGAAAAATACCTCAAGGTTCGATCTATAATAAGCCTAGAATCAGATATAGGATGATGAATAGAATCTAACGAGTCCAAGAATAGTCCAAACAGAGTCCAGATGGAGGAGATACGCATAAAAAAATAGGTCGAAGCAGGTGGTATAGTCTATGGGCCATCGAAGGAGCCCATGGGCCAGCACAGGCTAGGCTGATAGTGTGCTGGTGCTGGGTCGGCCAAGATGCATGCAAGTGCGTGGGCATATGTGGGCATAAGTTACACGAGCACCCAGGCCCTCTTAATAGCACAATCCATGTGCACAATCATGGATCGTCAGCATTTCCCCATCAATTTTACACGGTCCATGATGGATTAGTTTTGTTTTTCAAGCTGTTTCTCAAGGTTTACAGGGGATTGCATGGACTGGATCATGATTTGATGGCTCAAGAGTGAGATAGTCGAGATCGGATGGTCCGGGCATGATCTGGACGTGATCTAGATGTGTTTTGCACGATCGAACATTTCTAGATCGAGCCAGTCATGATCGGATGGTCTAGAAGGATTCGAGATTTGATTTGGACTGAATTTTCTACTAAAATACTATTTTGAGAATTCTCGATAACTCTGATAGATAAGTCGTTTATTGCATCGAGTAGTTGGTAATGTCTTGGAGGTATAAAGAGACTTCCTGAGAGATTTTAGAGAACTTTTGTGAGAATTTTGGGGCTTCTTATTGGGAGACTCTTGTACAAGGATTGAATGGTAAGTTCTTCTTGTATTTGTTTGATTTTATTTCTCTCATAGTGAAGTTTGCACGTCCCGTGAAGATAAGCTTGAGGCTAATCCACATATTTTTATTGTATTTATTTGTTGATCTTTGTTCTTTCTTTTCTTATGTGGTATGAACATCCACTTTCCGTCGTTATTGTGATCTTGGATGGATGATCCATGTTTCGCAATTAAGGAATCAACCCTAACAACATCATATTTGCAGTGAGCTTCATCTCTAGGTTTATGCGCAGTCCAAGTAATCATCATTTTAGAGCAGCGAAGAGAGTTTTAAGATATATGGTAGGAATGGCAGGCCTCTGAATCATGTACTAGAAAGTAAACAAGTTCAAGCTCTTATCATTTACTGATAGTAGTTGGGCTGATTATGCAGATGATTGAAGAAGAACTATAGATTATTGTTTTTCTCTTAGCGCAGTGCTGATTTCTTGATGTTCAAAGAAGCAACCTATAATTGCATTATCAAGTACAAAGGCTGAGCATATAGCTTGCACAACAGCAGCCTATCAAGTTGTTTGGTTGAGGAGAATTTTAAGTGACTTGAAGGAGAAGCAAGCAGCTACAACTTTATTGATCTATGATAACAAATCAGCAATTACATTGGCAAATAATCCTATCTTTCATAGATGCTCTAAGCACGTTGAGGTCCGGTATTATTTTATCCGGGAACTAGTTTCAAGGTGTGAGATCAAGATGAAATATTGTAACATAGAAAATTAGTTGGTAAATATTTTCACAAAGGCACTTCAGGAGAACAAATTCAAGAAGCTAAGATCATCGCTTGGCTTACGTAGCTTGAATTAAGAGGCTGTGTTGGAGATGTGATTCAACCCACGTCTCAGGTTTCCAACCAACATTTCAGGTTTCTTAATTGATTTAGTCATTTGTTTGTGTATTTGACTTAGTTTTTAGTTAGTGGATGATGTATTGGGGTTATGTAAGTAGTTAGTGGAGAGCATTTTATGGACGTTGTTTTTATGCTTTGGGGCTCTATTTTGCTGTAACAGATGCTATATAAGTTATGCATGTTAGGTGTTTGTTGTATGTATCTCAGAGTTCTCTAATTTAAGAATTAATGAAAACTTAGTTTGTGTTATTGCTGTTCGGTTTCTACTTTCTTCTCTTGCTATTTTCTGTGTTGCAGCCCCAAGAATAATTAGGTAGTTATTTATGTTTCGAAATTTTTGTTGGTTAGCTTGTCGTTTTGGTTTCATGGAATCAATTCAGAGATCATGAGAATTGGATAAGTAAAAATCGTAGTTGAACTTAGATATACAAACTTCTGATTAACTGGCGATTAAACTCAATAATCCTAACAGAATATATGGATTTCTTGGCCAGCTTTTTCTTTTTATTTTTTAATATTTCACCTATTTCTGTTTTATCACTTTTATAACCAGCTAATTCATTCATTTTTCATTGTGAAAAATCCAAATAAGTCCACTTTCTATTTTATCTATAATTAGCTTATATGACTGTAAATAATTAATCTTACCACCACCATCATCTCATGTTCTCAACTCATCATGGAGAAGCAAAAAGAGTAGAAGCTACGTTACCCAGTCGTGGCAGGAAAGCATGAAGTGGTCGGCCCCGTTGGTGCGATTCCAGAAGGGGTGCTTGGAGGCAATCACCCGGAAGTAGTCGGTGACGAAGCGCTTGATGGGGGTGTGGTCCCAGCTCTGGTCCTTGTACACGTACCGCACCATATTGACCACGCTGAAGGGCAGGAAGAAGGCATGGGCCCTCACCGGGTCCCACGTCCTCAAGCCTCCCGCCTCCTGCTCCTCGATGAAGCGGCCCTCCGTGGTGTAGATATCCTTGCAGGGTCCCTCGTGCACCAGCGGCGGCTCCCCTTCCTCGTACACGTACACCCTGAATCCCTTCTCCATCTCCACGTAACTCCTGCATGCCAAGGTGGATGTAATTAACGCTCGGATTTTTTTTTTTATTATACCCCCATTTATTTCACTGGATCATAATTTATAGTGACCCGAACGGTGGCACGGAAATCATGAACTAAACCGTTATACTCGTCCGCCAGCTCAACGTCTATCTAATAATTCTGGTTCAAATAAGACTAGAATCCGAATGAACGACGGGACTAGATTCATCGACATTTCGTTGCTCCGCGGATGATCCTAAGCGATGCGGTCAGAGGAAATGATGCCGTCCCGATGTGTGGTCACAAGCGCCCCCAGGCGCGCGTGCTGGGCCCCGCTCCTTCCCCGTCTCCCTCTTTTCATTTGGTTCCCCTTTCCCGTATTTGTACCGCCCACAAATGACACGTGTGTGCATGCAATGGGCCCTCGTAGCTCCACTTTATGAGAGGTATATATTTTTCTTAAAATCAAGTATCTTTTCTTTTACTTAAAATATAGAAAAATTAAAGGAAAATGGGGGAAAAGAGAATGTGTGGATGATGAGAGATACTGGAAGAAGGCGGCGGGGTTGCGGTAGATGCGAGCGAGGGGGACGTCTTCTCCGTGAAAAACGTTTCCCGACGCGTTTCTCTTGGAGGAGGCGGCGGCGGCTCTGTGGATCGCGCGTCTTGCTCTCGCGAGCTCTTCCTCTACTCTACTTCGCGATCTCTCCTTGGCCTTCTTTCTCTGAAACCCGCTCACCCATTAAAAAAAGCAAGCAAATGATTAATTGACAGAAAGTATTAGTAGTAGAAGTAGATGCAGAAATACTTGGAGGACGAGGCGATCGGGTTCTTGATGGAGATCGCGGGGAAATTGGTCAAGGTGGGGCCTCGGGTTCCTGGCCAGTGATCGGAGGGACGAGGAAGTGGTGAGATCGCAGGGGTTGGAGATGAAGTCGGAGCCGCCGCCGCGGCTAGAGGCAAAGAAAAGGAGGATGGCAGTGGAGGAGAGGAGGAGGACGATGGTCCAATTCCAAGAACCAAAAGACTGGGCCATTCTTCTCACAAAGAGAAAGAGATGGAGTTGGGGTGTCAGAGAGAGAGAGAGAGAGAGAGAGCGGGGTTAAGAATAGTTAGAGAGAAGATTCGACTCGGTTCCCTTCGATCTCTGGTTGCCTCTCTATTCTTTGCTTGCACGAATTCAGCAGAGATTCGAAGTCGCCTCCATGGAGACAAGAAGAAGGAGGGGGCTCTCTAACATTATATATTAAAATAATTGTGTGTGTGAAAGAGAGACGTAAGGGGATGGGGAGGGGCGGGGGGCAGAGTATAAATGCTGTTGGTTTGAGTTATTTTGAAGGGAGAGAGAGGAAGGGGAGAGCTCGACGTTGTTGTAAATCGAGCTTGGATCCGATTCGAACTCGAGCAGCGCATGAGTCGCTCGGCTCATTTGCACCCTTTGACTCTCTTTTATTTATCTCCGTAATAAACTTTTCTCATAACCTATTTCGGGATATTGTATCGCCTTGGGCTTTTGGATTTGAATTTGGCCAACTTTCGGCCGCAGGCATGACAACTTTCTGTTGAGTTTATCCATTTCTATTTTGTATCCTTAAGAAATATCTTTTAGGCTAAAACAAGAATAAAAACAGAAAAAAGAACACAGAGTCACTCCTACTGTCACCTTTTATTTCGGTATCTTTCCTAGGATATGTAAATGAATGAAAATTATTAGCTGTGATATATGATCCTATTAAAAGTATTCAGAAATCCTTTAAAGGCATATGTAATTTGATACTGTCTCTCAAAAGCAAACCATTTATTTCTATTATGCAGGTATTCTACATTCATTTGAAAAAAGATCTCTCAAACGCTTCATATTCTTCCTCCTCCAAACAACATTAAAATAGTATGGAAAGATTGGCGAAGAAAGCTTCCTCTAAAAATTCATAAGCGAGCTTGGGATAGTTTATTCACAACTATATGCTGCTGGACAATTTGGAAGAAGAGAAATAAAAAATAAAATTTGGTTTGAAGCTCTCTCTTATAGTATGATCTATAATCGCTCAATATTTTTATTGGATGACTGAATTTCATACTATAAAGAAAAAACAAAGAAAGAACTAGAAGAGATAATTGCACAACTCCAAATAAGAAACTAAGACTATAGTTACTTACCAGTATTTTTGAAGAAAATATACATAATCATAATCTTAGAAAACTGCTAGAAAACAACCTAAGTTGTCATTAACAGTTAATACATTTTGTAATATATTGCATTTTATCTAATAAAATTAGGATGGTTCATCTTCTATCACTAGGAGACCAAACCTAATGATGTAATCCTTAGGCTGTACTCTTTATTTCTATGTGCAATCGAAGAGATATTTATTGGAGCTCTTTCTTGGATTATCTAAAATAGCTCAGAGCAAGTTTAATATGACATGGTATTATAAATATATTTATATATTTATACAATATCCATATATATAATTTTTGAAATATCGATTTGGTGGATTATCTACATGATAACATTCCTAATTTTATTAGAGAATGCACCAAATTGAACCCGTATCTGCCTCTTTTTCTTTGGAGGGGCACAACCATCGCAATGCCTACTTTACTATTTTCCAAATTATTAGCTAAGTAACTTCTAATGCAAGCATTGAAGATTCTTATGTGTTTTTACCCATTGATTCAACCATATTTATGGACAAGTTAACAAGCTCCCTTGTTTCTATCTATGTGGCCCTCAGGTGACTTGTCGTTTGAAATTAGAAACGGCTAAAACAATAATAAATACCAAAAATATGAGGGGGCAGAGGCAATTAAATATTAGTTTCCTATATGCTTGAAGGATTTGCAGTGAGATCATTGCTTAAATTTAGGTTTACTGGCTTCCAAAGAACTCAATTACATGTCCTATATCAAAATTAATGGTATAGGCAGGGGATTATGCAATATGTGAGAGTAATCCTATGAATTAATTCAGTTGCATGGGTGGGGCTGTGCATCAAAGATGATTTGTCTGCTTTGTAGGTCCACACCTTGAATTGTCTCTCCATCTAAATGCAGCTTATGTCATGATGACAACCCACAAAGATTTTTTTGTGATGAAAAGAGAAGATTAATGGTCCAAGATCAGTGGCCACCTAATTTTATTCAAAGGAAGAGAATGTACCTCCGATTATGATGACACTACATAAAGATTATCTAGCTATAGTTACCTAATGCTTCAACATTTATGTTATCATACTTCAAAATGACTATTAGAGGATTGCAACTTGGGTGGATGATCTCACCAAGAAGTCACCTGACCGAATATTTTAGCTGGGGTAAGTTAGGACGGGTTATCTGATCATGTTGTTTCTAAATAGGGTTCATGATCATTCTTGAGTTCAAACATCATCGAGATCATCGTTGCAGATTTTCAGATCATCGGAGGTCTCCATCTATCAGATCATCGCATCATCATTTGTGTTCGTCGAAATTAAATTTTTCTGATCGATGAAGCTAGAGCCATCGGATCGAGGTGATCTTTTACGACGACACTCTAATGATAATTATTTAAATAATGAATGATAAAAATGGACATTAAATTTTAAAATTATATAATATTTAGAAAAAAATTAAAAAAAATTATTTCCAACCTACGGCGGCGATCATCAAAAATCGCTGCTATAGATCTATATAACCACTGCCGTAGATCTATGGCAGTGATTTTGAATAACCACTGCCATAAGTTAGATTAAAAATTCTTAAATTTTTTCTGCTTTCCTTTCGTGCAGGCTCGATCTCTCTCTGTCTCTCCCCTTCCTCTCAATCGTCGGTGAGGCTTCTTTCCCTCCGATCGGCGCTGCCCCTTCTTCCTCCTCGATCGGTGCCGCCCCTCCTTCCCCCTCTCCCTCCAGCCTCTCCATCCCCGGCCGCCCCTTCCTGCCACCCGCCATCCCCCACCTTCCTTGGATACCTCCTTCTCCCCATCCCTGCCGCTCCTCCCGCACCCCCCACCTGGCCCCCCACCCTCTCCCTGCCGTCCTCCTTCCCCCCATCCCGGCCACCCCTCCCCGCCACCACCCCCCAACCCCCTATCTCCGGCCGCCCCTCCCCACCACCCCCACCTGCCCTCCAACCCCATCCTTCCCCCGGCTGCCCCTCCTTTCCCCCATCCTGGCAGCCCCTCCCCGCCATCCTGCCACCCCACACTCGGACCCCCCACCCCCACACTCCCTCTTCTGATCGCCGACCCTCCCATCACTATGCCTCTCGGGCCTCCTCGTCACTGTGGCCTCTCCCCCTGGCCCTCCATCCCAACTACCCCGGCTCTATCTCTCTTCCCTCTTTCTCTCTCTTCTCTATCTCACTATCTTGCTTTTATTTCGTAGGTTATCTCTAGTTCCGTCGTCCTCCTCTAGCATCATCGCCGGCAATCCTTGGAGCTTTTGATGCAACCCGCTCTCTATAGCCACAGATATAATTTTTTTTTAATTTTATAGTATTATTTATTAATCATATATATTTATAATAATTTATAAAATATTTATAATAAATATTATAAATATTTATTATAAATATTATAATTATCTACATGCCGTAGTTTTTGGATCGTGCCGTAGCGGTAGTCTTGGGCTGTGCCATATCGACAGCTGTGGACTAGATCTATTAACGAATTGGGTTTAGATTGGAACCTGAATATTTAGATCCGAATCCAATTTTAATTTTTGGTATCGGATTCAAATTCGAAAACCCGATGGGTCTATACTTAAAGTATCCGATCTAGATTCTAATGGATCTCGAAAGGCCGAATCCGATTCTGGAATCCGAAACTAAGAAATGGAGAGACTGAGAGAAAGACCGATAGATTGAGAGAGAAAGGGCCGGTCGCTTGCTGACGTCGGCAAGAAAGACTGAGAGTGGGAGGGAGGGGGTCCGACCTCGCCGCCATCATCAACGAGGGAGATCGAGAGAGGGAGAGAGGAAGGGAGGGATCCAGCCTTGCCGCTATCATTGGGTGGCAGGGGGTCCGGCCTCGCCGCCATCATTAAGAGGCTGTGCCGTGCCATGCCGTGCCAATAGGCCATGCCATACCAGCCACTAAGAAAACTTTCGTCTGGTATAAATATTAGAGACTATTTATTGATGCTATACTAATATTATCATTCAACATGTTATATTGATTAATGTTCATTAATGTTGCAGGTCATGATGGTACCAAAACACCATCTAGTTTTCACCCCTACACCTCGGTGGGTTACGCGCAATTCAACATCCGAAGAGTAGTCGGAGCATACTCCGTCCACCTTGGCATCGACTGTTCAGAAACCTTCACCACTGGCATATACTCCACCGACGGCATCTACTTCACCAACGGCATCTACTCTACCGATAGCTGAGCCTCTACCGTTGCCCATATTTGAGATACATGCTACTACGCAGGCATCTGAGTCTACGTTTTTATTATATTAGTATAACTTTATTTTTTATATAGTATTTATACACTTATATATTTGCATAATGTATTTGCATTGCAGATGCATCATCCAGCCGAATATTTTGCAGTCCCACACGTATGGCATACATGTGGGACCGCCAGTATCAGGTGATGGTCTATTATGATGCGGAGGAAAGGTCGGTAAGGAAGACCACATAGGAGATGCATTCCTTTTTTGGAGTGCTTGTGAGATGGTCGAACATCATTTTCGTAGAGCCCAGACACTGAGGTTTGATAGATGTTGCCGTCAGAGATCGGGTATGGAAGGAGATATGGGTAAGTACGCGTATCTTAGTTATGTTTATGTATTTTATATGTTTACACTATATATATTTGATTAGAATAATTTTGTAATTAATTTTTGATAACTTTGTGCAGAGGAGGTATGACTTTTTCGATCATGAGAGGGCTCAAGATGTCCGACTGAGAAAGATCGGAGAGTTGTACCGGGGTTACAAGGTCAAGGTCCACAGAGAATAGCTCGAGCACTGATGAGACACTTTGGAGGAACTTGATCCCTGGATACAAGACTGTCCTCCGAGTTAGTGGGAGAGGATGGTTAGACACTGGAGGAGCCAAGAGTTCGAGGTAAAATTTCTAACTTTTAAATTTTTTAATATGCTTAAAGTTTTATTTAAATATTTTTAAATATTGATTATTTATTTGAATACTTATTAGGCTACCTCTATTAGAATTGGAAGAATCGTACAGTCCAGAAGTATACGCACACTCTATACCGCGAGTCTATGGTCAGTTGTATGCATAGAGAGGTAATTAATTCTAAATCTTACTAGATAAATTAAATTCATAATTTTTATCATCTTTCTGATAAATTTATTTTTTGTTATAACTGATGAGAGATAGAGTGATGCCTATCCGTAGCGAGATCTTCCGATCCAACCACACGGACAAGAGGCGTAGGCAGATAAATACTGCGATCGGACGTATTTTTGTAAGTATTAAATATATTAGTATATATGATTAGTATTATAATATTTTTTATAAAATTTTATTTTAATTTATAATTATAGGATCGGTTAGATGTGCTTACGAGCGAGGGTCCGAATACCTCTGGACCCCATGACCATCTGTCTCAGGTCTTAAGACCTGAGCACTCTGGGAGGATCCGATGCAGACCCAGACATACACCGACGAGCTACTGATCCGAGGCGAGCATTTTCTTATAGACTTTCAGTGTTGTCAACTAGAAGGAGCTTGAGGAGGTGTTGGCACGGGCAGATCATGCTGCGACGTTGGCAAATCGGGTTGAGGAGCGCGCATCTCATCTAGAGGGCATCGTGAGAGACATGATGTCGATGTTCAGCTTGCATTTTGAAGTCATAAGCTTTGAGAATATATTAGCCCGCATTCCAGCTCTGGCTCCGACTTCGGCTCCAGCACTAGCTCCAGCTCCAGCTCTAGCTCCAGCTTTGGTTCTAGCTCTAGCTTCCGATGATGACGATGATGATGTAGATTTAAAAAATTTTTGATGTATTTTATTTTTTAAAAAAATATTATAATAAATTATATTTGATAATAAAATTTTAGTATTTCAGAATAATTTTTGTGTTTATTATATTTTCTTATGTTATATATCTATATTTATTAGGTAAAATATATAAAAAATAAAAATTTTAATTTTTTTAATTATTCAATATCTACGATAGTGGTTTTATAACTGCTGTCATAGATTTTTGGTACAAATGGTGCCATCCATTGTATTAGACCTATGATAGTGATTCAAACAACCGCTGCAACATCGTTGCCATAGAGCTACGATGATGGCTGCAGTAGCAGTGGTTAGAGAACCACTACCATAGCTTATGACAGCAATTTTTTGGGCTACGACAGCGGTTCGTAACCGCTGTCGTAGCCCTTTTTTGTAGTAGTATAAGTCTTTAACTTCTTTATCTCAAACATATTCTTTACTGCAATGAACATGTCCTTAACATAGAGCATGCAACAGATAAACAAAAGAACTATATGAAAGTCTCCTGTGATAAACACAATTATCATAGCCACTCTAAAAGTAATCATGTCTAAGGATAAATGCATCATACCACTTATACCACTATCTAGGAGATTGCTTTAAACTATGCAATAATTTTCTCAATAAGCAAACGTGGTCATCTATACCCTAAACAATAAATCCCTTCAGTTATTGCATACAAATCTGTTCCTCAAGCTCATCATGCAAGAAAGCTATCTTGACATCAAGTTGCTCAAGCTCTAGGTTAAACAATATAACAGTCGCAAGTAACATGTAAATTGAGCTATGTTTCATAATAGGAGAAAAAATTTCATTAAAATATCTACCTTGTCTTTGACTATAGCTCTTTGCAACCAAACATGCGTTGGACCTTACTGCTTCAACCTTTGAAATTTTTTCTTTCTTCTTAAAGACCCATTTGCACCCAACAATTGGCCTTTGTGGTGGTTGCACTAGCTCCCATATCTGATTTTTATAAGAAGACTCAATCTTCTCACTTACAGCAGAGACCACCATGTAGACTCACTACTAGTATAACCTCATGATAATTAACAGGATTCTGAACCTCAATAGGCTTTGCCACAAACAATATAAGAAAGACCAAATTCATATATCCTCATCTTTAAGGAGATCTAATATATCTCTTCGATCTACCAGTGGCTATGGCATACTGTTGCTTCTACGGGGCATCTCTCTTATCAACAATTGAAAACTCATCATGTTAAATAGGTTGAACTAAAGTATCATCCCATGATGGATGAACTGAAGGTTTAACCTCAAGCTCCACTTGCTTATCAACACCATGATTTTTACCTGTAGCAACTGACTTCTCTCTCGAATAAAGCATAGCCTTTTCATCAAAGGTAACATCTATATTAACTATAAATTTGTATGAATTAGACTCAACATACCATAGCCTGTAGCTTTTCATCCTAGACCGATAACCAAAGAAGATACATTTCTGTGCCCATTTTTCAAGTTTACTATCATCGGCATGTGCATAAGTAGGATAATAAAATTGTTCAAAATAAAATAATCAGTAAATATACTAGACCATACTTCAATAGGAGTCTTTATCTTAATAGCAGTGGATTGAGACCTATTCACCAAGTAGTAGGTCATATTAATAGCTTTAGTCCAAAAATCTTGAGATAAATTAGATTGAGAAAGTATACACTATTCTCAAATTAGATTGAGAAAGCATACACCATTGTCTCTCCAAACGAATCCTGTTCATGCGTTCTGCAACATCATTCTACTGTGGTGTCTCAATACCTGCAACCTCGTAGAACTCAATATTAAATCGATCCTCATAAAATTTTATGTTATTATCAATTCTCAATCTCTTGATCTTTTTACTGGACTATTTCTCAACAAGTGCTTTCCACTTCTTCAAAGTGGAAAAGACTTCATTCTTCTACTTTAGAAAGTATACTCAATTTTTTCTAGAAAAATCATCAATAAAAATCAATAAATACTGAGAATTACCTTTAGATTGAATAGGTGTAGGATTCCAAAGATCAGAATGAATATAATTCAACGTGTCTTTTATCCTATGGATGGCTCTACTGAACTTAACTTTACATCACTTTCCATAGACACACTAATCACAAAAGTCAAGCTGTCTGATTTTCTAACCATACAATAGATCCTGTTTGCTCAAAAAAAAGATGCCAGCGTTACTCATATGACCCAAACACATATAACATAAATGAGTACTATCAAAATCTGAAGCTAATGAGAGAACTAATACAACATCAATAATTATGCTATCTTGAAGCAAGTAGAAGCTATGAGACAATCTATCTTTGAGCATAATGAGAGCACCTTTTGAAGAAAAATCCTGATTTTTTGGTCCAGGTTCGTTCAGATCTGATCAGATCAAGAGATATATTTTAAATTTTTTTTTCTTGGATCTATATCATATCTGAGATGTTTCAGATCTGATTCTTATTATTTTAATGATTAAAATAAATTCAGATAAATTAAATCAGATTTAACTTACCTTGATATGGGTAATCCTATTATCCGTTGATGATCCTATATGCAGCGGACGGTTCTGGATCTAGCCACGCAAGCGCCTGGTCTCTATCGATATCCACTCGGACTGGATCTGAAGATCCTCTTCTTCTCTATCACGTCTCTAAAAATTAGATCTGGATCTGATCTGAAGGATCTTCAAAACTTTATTTGAAGATCAGCAGTCGTCCTTTACAGCAGCGCAGCCTTCTAGCTTTCAGTCGTCTTTCTTTGATCTAGATCGCACCAACAAAAATCCAAAACTATTTTGGACATGGAGAGGAGAGGGAGAAGAAGCTTTGGCGTGGAGGAGGAGAGGAGAAAAGGCCTTGGGGCGTATGGAAATCTCTTATCTCAATCTTTCTTTGAGTTGGGCGCAGGGTCTTATTTATAGACTAGCTGTGATCCAACTCCTCTTCTTCCCAACCAATCACAACCCTTTGTGAAATCAGATCTAAATCTGATTGGGAATAGAGTCCCCTGGATTCCTCCTTAGAGGGCGCCTAAGACCAGTCAAAGTTGGATTCTTAGAAGAACTCTAATTGGAATCCAAAAAGGGAGGTGGAGTCCTTGTCCAACAAGGACTCCAGGGCGCCTCCAACTTGGGCACACGCCTAGGGTGGCGTGCGCCCTCCTCCTTGCCAGGTTCTGGCAGGGGGACAGGCCCCCACCAGCTCTCCAATAGGTGCATGACATGTGGTCAAAAGTCAAAGTGTCAATGGTCAACGTTTGACCAGTCAAAGGTAGACTTTTGACCAAAGTCAAAGAACAAGAAATGGCAGGTGACCAAAAATGGCAGGTAATGTCTTACAAAATAAGACAACCTTTTCTGACTTGGACAACCTCCAGTCAGACCATTATGAAGGCCTCTGATTGAGCACAAACTCCTTTGGCTCAGACAGGACAACTTATTTATGATAGTAAAAGAAGAACGTTAGGTTCAATCGAGTGCTAGCACGATTTCCTTGAACCTAATTGAATCTCATTCAGATCAATTGAACTGGATCAGTTCAATTGATGATCACCAGATTCAAACCCTTGTTTGTGTGACCCAGTTAGGTTCAGTTCTGTATGGTAATGGGATATGTCATGATCTCTATCATCGACATCATCGAAACTCCTTTCGATGGATCAGAACTCTTCTGATTCGAACAGCTAGAATGATCGATCATCTAAATCATTCTAATTGCTCCCAAAATCCACCAGTGACACCTAGCAGTATATGGTGGCAACCCATCAGAGCTGAATGCGAACCTCTTGGTGCAGCTACCTGTGTGATTAAGTTCTTCTATCTTGAGCCCCGATCAGATTAGGGTTAAGGTGAACTCGTCAAACCCTAGTCTCTGTCATATGATGTAATCATTCGATTCGAGTCCAATGTGAAAATCTAAATAGAAACTCTTTCTATTATTTCACTCTGCCATGGCCATGGGCTTCTGGACTTGATTCTCATGATTCATCATAGGGCTGCTCCTCTACCACCGAGGTAGATAGATTCCATCTTGATGCAATCCAGTTCCTACAATGAACATGCTATAGCCAACATACACCTCAGGGTTCCATATGGCTAGGAGACCGAGTAATGGTGTAGTCAAACTATAACACCCTCAAGGTGAACTGCCGATGCACCTCAGGTCAAAGAACCAGACACACTACTGCAGCATCGAGTCAGTCATTGACGAGAAGGTAGACTCCCTAATGACTACTCGAGGTGGTCACGCTCAGTGCCCTCGTTCTCTAACGAGTACCTGTACTCTCGCTCCGGTGTCTCCACACCGTAGACTCAAGACTCATCTACTAAAGAGAAGCGATTGTACACCAACCTTCCGGATCAATCACCATCCTCGTGATGATCCTATGGTCGGGAGCATTTTATGAGTTAATAATGATTATTCATGTCTTAAATTTTCAACTCTTGAAAATATGAATTATCATTACCATTAACTCAAAGGATGTATCACAGACACTAAATACACATATGTGATAGAAAATAACCCATTTATTGATTTTAGTCAAAATTATAATTTTGCCCCTAGAAGTGTATTACAAGTGTCAGCCAATTCTGGCTTCTAGGGCACATATATCTAACAATCTCCCACTTGTCCTAAAGCCAATTGGCTACAAGTCTAAGTCCCATCTTCTCAAGGTGGGCTTCGATCTTCTGCTGGCCCAACGGCTTTGTAAGTGGGTCTGCCACATTATCTGTGGAGTTGACTCTCTTGACCTCGACGTAACCCTTCTCGAGGTAATCGCGGATGAGGTGGTATCGCCGCTCAATATGCTTGGATTTCTGGTGAGACCTCGGCTCCTTAGCAAGGGCTATGGCGCCATTGTTGTCGCAGTATAGAGGAATGGCATCTGATGGCATTACTCCAATTTCTGCAGCAAACTTCTTGTACCAGAATGCTTCCTTCGCAGCCTCTGATGCAGCGATATATTCTGCTTCCATGGTGGAATCTGCTATCACGTTTGCTTGGAACTCTTCCAGCTGACAGCACCACCATTGCACACAAACAGACTGCCAGATGTCGACTTTCGATCATCTATATCGGACATGAAAATCCGAGTCTGTGTATCCCTGGAACTTGGAGTTCTCCATTACCAAAGACCAACATCATATCCTTAGTTCTTCTCAAGTACTTAAGGATACATTTCACAGAAGTCCAGTGTTCTTCACCTGGATTTGACTGATATCTGCTTGTGACACTCACAGCATGGGCTATATCAGGTCGTGTACATAGCATGGCATACATGAGGCTCCCTATTGCAGAAGCATAAGGGATCTTGCTCATGCGTTCTATTTCCTCAGGTGTGCTGGGGCACATCTTCTTGGAAAGATGAATACCATGTCTGAAGGGTATTAATCCCCTCTTAGAGTTTTCCATACTAAACCTCTTTAGTACTTTCCTCTATGTACATCTTTCTGTGAAAGTCCTAGCATCCTATTCGGTCTATCCCTATAGACCTTAATTCCTAGAATAAAGGATGCTTCACCTAGGTCTTTCATGGAGAATTCCTTGGACAACCACATTTTGACTGATGTCAACATGGGAATATCATTCCCAATAAGGAGGATGTCATCCACGTACAATACGAGGAAGACAACAGCGCTCCCACTGACCCTTTTTGAAAACACATGGTTCCTCTTCATTTTTGATGAAACCAAACTTTTTGATCACATCATTGAAACGAGTGTTCCAGCTCCGAGATGCTTGCTTAAGTCCATATATGGACCTTTGCAGCTTGCAAACCTTGTGATCAGTATCACTGGATGTGAAACCTAGCGGCTGTTCCATATAGATATCTTCCTCAAGATATCCATTTAGGAATGCCATTTTCACGTCCATTTGCCATATTTCATAATCGAAATAGGCTGCAACAGCAAGCAATGTGCGGATGGATTTTAGCATAGCCTACTGGGAAAAAGGTATCCTGATAGTCAATGCCTTCGCACGTTGACTATAACCTTTTGCCACCTAGTCTAGCCTTGAATGTCTCCACATTCCCATCTGCACCAATCTTTCTCTTGAAGATCCATTTACACCCAATAGGTACTATACCTTCTGGTGGATCTACCAAGGTCCAGACTTGGTTTGAGTGCATCGAGTCAATTTCTGACTTGCATTGCCTCTAGCCATTTCTCGGAGTCGATATCTGATATCGCCTCGTTGTAGGTTTTGGGATCATCACCATGAGCACCATTACCTATGAGGAACATTTTCTCTACTTCCTCTGAAATAATACCTAAGTATCTTTCAGGGGGATGGGAAAACTCTTTCCGATCTACGAGGTGGAGGAGGTAGTGTTCTTATTGGCTCAACCTGATTTGGTTCCACTTGGTCCTTAGCTCGTTCCACTTGTGAGACTTTCTCATCAAGCTTAATCTGCTTTCCAATGCCGCTATCTTGAATAAACTATTTTTCAAGAAAGATGGCATGTCGACTCACAATCACATTGTGGTCTTCTGGAATGTAGAAATAGTATCCTAATGACTCTTTAGGATATCCTATGAATCGAGCTCTAAAGGACCTAAACTCTAACTTGTCCGCTTGTTGTCTTTTGACATGAGCCGGACAACCCCAAATTCTGAGATGACTCAGACTTGGTTTCTTACCGTGCCATATCTCATACGGTGTGGTAGGAACGGTTTTAGAGGGAACCCTATTCAGTAAATAGATTGAAGTTAACAATGAGTGTCCCCAAAGAAAATCAGGGAGGTCTGTGAAGCTCATCATGGATCGAACCATATCCAATAGAGTCCGATTTCTCCGTTCTGAAACCCCGTTGAGTTGAGGTGTTCCTGGTGGAGTCCATTGAGAGACTATGCCATTTTTCTTAAGATAGTCTAGGAATTTCCCGGCTAAGGTATTCACCTCCTCGATCTGATCGAAGAACCTTAATGGGTTTTTCAGTTTGTTTTTCTACTTCATGTCTGAATTCTTTGAACTTTTCAAAAGCTTCAGACTTGTGTCTCATAAGATACACATACCCATACCTAGATAGATCATCGGTAAAGGTAATGAAGTAGACAAAATTGCCTCTAGCCGGCACATCAAATGGGCCGCACACATCAGTATGTACTAGGGCAAGGAGATCTGTGGCCCTCTCCCCATGTCCAACAAAAGGGAGTTTAGTCATTTTGCCTTGAAGACAAGATTCACAAGTTGGATATGACTCAAAAGTCAATGGACTCAATAGCCCATTTTTCTCCAATTTGTTGATCCTATCTTCTGCTATATGACCTAATCTCAGGTGCCATAGATATCTGTCGTTTGGACTATCCCTAGGTCGTTTGGCATTCACGTTTTGCTCGATAGTTAGAACAGGTACATCAATATGTAGCTGATAAAGACCATTAATAAGGAAACCATTTGCAATTTTATTTCTTTCATAAAGAATGTTACAATGGTCCTTAAAGAAGGTGATCACATATAACCTTCTTGTGCTAAGCATGAAACAGAAATCAAATTCCTGCTAGCTGCAGGCACATAATAACAGTCTTTCAAAACTAAGTCTAAACCAGATGGTAATCGAAGAGGGTATGTTCCCACGGCTACTGCAGCAACTCTTGCTCCATTACCGATGCGTAGGATCATGTCTCCATCCCTCAGCCTCCTGCTATCCTCAAGACCCTGCATAGAAGTGCACAGATGAGCACTAGAACCAGAGTCAAGCACCCAACTGGATGCAGAAGAAACCGTAAGGTTAGACTCAATAACGAGCATACCTCCAGAAGGACCTTCCTTCTTGTTCTTCAGGGTGGCCAGGTAAGTAGGGCAGTTCCGCTTCCAATGGCCGTCGCTGTTGCAATGGAAAACACTTTCCTTTGCCATCGGACCTTTCTTCTTCGGTTCTGCCTTCTTCTTCTTTGATCCTTCCACCTTTTGCTTTTTCACAGACTTCTTTTTCTTTTCCATAAGACTTTCTTTTGGAAGAAGTCCGTTCCATAGCAAGAACTGAGCCTTTAGAACCTTTCATAGAAAGCTCAGCGGTAACCAGCATATTCATTAATTCGGCCAAGGAATTTTGAAGTTTATGCATGTGGTAATTCATGATGAATTGCCCATATGCATCAGTCAAGGATTGAAGAATAATATCATTCTGCAGGTCCAAGTCCAACTTCACACCGAGCTTCTCAAGCTCTTCCATGTCCTTGATCATTGTCAGACAGTGATCTTGGACTGACTGCCCATCACGCATCTTAGCCTTAAAAAGTCATTTTCGTGACTTGATATTTGGCTGCGCGACTCTGTTCACCAAACATCTCCTGCAGGTGAGCCAACATTTGGCGAGCAGTCCCGATATCTTCATGTTGGCGCTGGAGCTCATCAGACATCGAGCCCAACATGTAATATCTGGCCTTATTATCTTCGTCAATCCATTTTTCCAGAGACGCTCTCTGTTCAAGTGGATGGACGGGCTGGTAAGGTGGGAGGGTCCTGGTCCAAAACATGGGTTAACTTCTCGAAACCCAAAACTAATTTTGTAGTTCCTGAGCCAATCTTTATAATTGGGTCCAGTCAGTCTATGTGTGTCCAGGATACGTGCCAATGGGTTGGACGCAGACATTTTCCTGTAGAGAGTCAAAGATTCTAGTTAGATACTGTAATTTTGACTTGACCAATTTATTTAGGGATTTTATTTTTAAACAAATTAGCTCCCACTATTTTCTCGGATCCCTACACTCCCTCTGTAGAGATGCGAAAATCTCCACGATTAATGATTTCTAGTGGGTGGTGCGGTCTCACCAACTGACTCATCACCTCACCTAACAGTTATTGGTGATGGGTTAGCCAATGAGTGAACAACTCTTGTTCAATGATTCTCTAATCATGGTGCACCCAAACTTGGTCTCTAATTCATGAATCTCACCGTATCCGGAATATTGATCCACTCCTTAGTTAAGTCAGACCCACCATTTGCATAGACTGGGTTCCTAATTGAGTCTCTCACCGTATCCGAAATATTGAGCCCAACTCATCCTCCAGCCCATAGCATCCAATGCCTAATAGACATGGTTGCATCTTCCCGGTGCAACTGAGCCACTGTATCCAGCCGAGAACAATCAACCCCGGGAAGGGCCCGCACATCTACAATGGTGGAAGACCTCAGACTTAATCTTTTCTTAGGGAGAATTGATTCAGGTCTCATTAAACTAGACTTGGCTTAGTCATAACAATTATGACTAACCTAGTGGCATGGGTTAGCTCGGATTATTGACCACCTCAGATCAGAACTGTGTCAACAGATATGGCCAGGTAAGTGAGACCGGTGGAAGGAATATGCCATTAACTCGTACAAGAACGCATTCAGGTCGAGTAGCTTCCAATTAAAAACCAGTCGGTCGTATGTGCCAAACTTACCTTAGACACCAAATTGTTGAGTCAGAACCAATTGGGTTAGCCTACAATCCAGACTCTAACCTCTGAGCCTAATTAGGTCTTGCTTGATCGTGACTCGATCTTGACCCAGACTTAATCCTATTAGGCTGGTCAATTTAAGCATTGTTGATCCCATCTAACCAACTCTTGATTCGGTTTGATCAACCGCTTAGACCTAATTGAGCTACCCAAGCCCGAACCCAGTATTATGAATATGTCTTAGATCTGAAATTCTCAATTTTAGACCTAATTAATATTCCATAAACTTAATTTCTTAATTAAGTAGGGTTCATAAACAAAATATGCACAATAAATCCTAGGGTTTCAGGATCTAGGGTTTTGCAGAAAGTAAGTTTTGGGTTTCTGATTAAGGACGAACACGCAGCACCCCTACACATCATAAGAACACCCCATCGAATGGGAAGAGAGGGCCTTTAAACCCTTCTTCATTCTTTATGACCGGACGGCCAAGAGGAACGCCTTAATCAGGAACATTCAATACTACAAAACAGTTATAGATCTATATCATATATCTCATATATACAAAGTAGATCTAATCATGGCATATTTTGCATACACATCTCATGTATCGAATCATGCATATTTTTCAGATCTAAATTATCTCATAATAATCTAAAAAATTAGATTTAAATTGATCTAATCAAAATAAATTCTAATCTAGACAATTATGTAGAACTATTCTACAACTAGTCTAGACATGCATCAATCATATCTCATATGATATTTAAAATTAAATAATTTTTATTTGCTATTTTTTAGATGTTATTATAACACTTATAATATCAAAAAATAGTAAATAAAAGATCTAAAATATGATTTAATTAGATTAAATGAAAACATGCAAGACTATTTCTATTTCTAAATTTTTTTTATTCTGATTACATCACTTTTTATATTCGTGTTTTTAATTTTTTGACGATGAAGTTAGGCATCAATGGGCGATCTTTTACGATGACACTTAATGAATTATTTAGATAATGAATGGTGAAGATGAGCATTAAATTTTAAAATTATATAATATTTAGAGAAAAAATGAAAAAAAAATTATTTTTCATCTATGGTAGCGGTTATCAAAAACCACTGCTATAGATCTACAGCAGTGGTTCTATAACTGCTACTGTAGATCTATGGCAGCAATTTTGGATAACCACTGCCATAGGTTAGGTTAAAAATTTCTAAATTTTTTCTTCCTTTTCATGTGCGCTCGATCTCTCTCGCTCTCTCTCACCCCTCCTATTCATCATCGGTGAGGCTCCGCCTTCCAACCGGCGTCGCCCCTCCTCACCCCCCAACTGGCGTCGCCCCTCCTCCCCCCCCGACCGACGTCGCCCCTCCTTCCCCTCCCTCTCCGACCCCCATCCCCGACCGCCTCTCCCCGCCACCCCACACCCAACCTCCCCACCCCTCCATTCGACCCTCCCTTGGCCCGCAGTGAAACCCCCATTCGGCAAATCTCAATCCAACTCTCCCTCGGTCCACTGTGAAACCTTCCTCTGACGAACCTCCATCCACCCTCGATCCTCTGCCGGCCCCTCATGAAACCCCTCCCTCATACTCTATCCTCTTCCGGTCCCGGTGCGAAACCAAACCCCCTTCCGACGAGCCCTCCTCCACCCTCCTTTGGCCCTCGTGAAATCCCACCATTCTAACCCCCTCTCGATCGAGTGCGAAGCCTCCTTCGGCCTCTTCGTCACTATGCCCCCCTGACCCCCCATCCCCGATCGTCCCTACTCTCTCTCTTTTCTCTTTTTTCTTTTTATTATCTCACTATCTTGCTTTTATTTCGTAGGTTACCTCTAGTGCTGTCGTCCTCCTCTAGCATCGTCATCGGCGACCCTCAGAGCTTTCGATGCGACCCACTCTCTATAGCCGTAGGTATAATTTTTTTTTAATTTTATAGTATTATTTATTAATCATGTATATTTATAATAATTTATAAAATATTTATAATAAATATTATAAATATTTATTATAAATATTATAATTATCTATATGTCATATTTTTTGGACCGTGCCATGGTGGTAGCCTTGGGCTGTGCCATATCGACGGCTGTGGACTAGATCTGTCGATAGGTTGGATTCAGATCGAAATCTGGATATTTAAATTCGGATCCAATTTTAATTACTGATACTGAATCTAAACCAAATACCCGATGGATCTATACTTGAGAGAGAAAGAGAGGGATCTGACCTCACCGCCATCATTAATTATTTATGAATATAATTCATGTTGTAGAATTTATTGCATAATATTTTTTGGATGTTTATATCTTATTGCTTTTATTTATTGCATTGTATAATGATAGACCCGTTAATTGATTAGTGTACATAATCTCTGGCATTCATACAATTATATGTAATTATACGGATTAGAGAATTATGTACAATGATCAATTAATTATCCAATATGGATAGTTTAAAAATTATAGATAATTCTATAGATAATTACCATAATCAAACGGTATGTTAGTATTTTTCTTTTATTCTTTCTACATGGGAAAACTAAGAAAAAATGCTGCCAAAATTTCATTCGATCCCTGTTGCATATCATTTGATTACTATAATAAATCTATAAAATTAACATAATTTTTGAATGAAATAGGACATATCTTTACCTATTAGTTGGTGATAGGATGCATTTATTGCATATCTAAAAATGATATTTAATCTGAGTTTCACACATAATTTACTTGTAGTATCATCATTTTTAAAATGGATAAGGGATCGATGAAGTTTAGTAGGCTCTCGCCAGAATATAAGGCTGGACTTTAAAAATTTCTTGATTATGCTATAGAGAAATTTGGGGACCATGGACTGATCCAATGTTCTTATAAAAAGTGTATGATTGGGCCGTGGCTACTTCGTCAAGATGTCAATGATCACCTCACTACTTACGGCTTTAAAGTTGGTTATGAAATTTATTGGGACCAACATGGTGAGGGTAGGCCGCAAGGAGGCGATTAACCTGAAGGGGGAGTGAAACAAATTGTTGACATATCGAAAGAGCTTTCGTGGATAATAAATAATCACCTCACTATTTATGGCTTTGCTGAATGAGTCATTCTCCATGTGCGCAGCACTTTTGTGGACAATAAATGATTTTTCAGCCTATGCCCTAATGTTGGATTAGAGTACTAAAGGTGAGCTAGCATGCCCGATCTATGGAAGAAACATCCGGTCTAGAAGGTTGACACATTGGGAGAGTTTTAGCAATATGGGGCATCGACGTTTCCTCCATTGAAATCATCCATACAGAAGGGATGCATGCTCCTTCGATGGCACTATTGAAGAAGGTGAGGCGCCTGGTCGGATGTCTGGGAGTAAAGTACTTAGAAAGTTGAATGATCTCAGTGTTGAATTTAGGAAAGATGATCCGATTGGTGATAAAAAAAAGAAAGCATCGATCAAAGAAACATGACACACACTTTAATTGAAGGAAAAAGAGCATCTTCTTTGACTTGCTATATTAGGAGATAAACTTATTGCACCATTGCTTAAATATAATACATATTGAAAAGAATGTGTGCGAGCTCCTTTTGGCCAACAATCTTGAATATCATGGATAAGACCAAGGATGACTTAAATTTCTGACTTGATTTGAAAGAATGGGGTATTAGAAGATCACTCCATCCAAAGCCAACAGGAGGAGAACAGTGGAGGCTTCCTCATGCATGCTATGTTATGAATGCCTCCAAATGGTCCACATTTCTTCGTGTGTTAGAGAACATAAAGATCCCAGATGGATACTCAAGTAGCATATCAAAGCATGTGAATAGTAAGGATGTCAAACTTGGAAGATTGAAGACTCATGATTATCATGTACTGATGCAGGAATTGATCCTAATAGCTATTCGCCGTAGGTTGCCAAAAAATGTTAGAATGATGGTTATTCATCTTTGCAACTTTTACAGAGATATTTATGCAAAGAGGTTGCTTAAGAAAGACGTGAAGAAAATGAAGGCAAGGACGGTGACTATATTATGTGATCTAGAGAAGATATTTTTACCATCATTTTTTATGGTTATGATGCATCTCACTATGCACCTTGCAAAAAAAGTTATACTTGGAGGCCCAGTATTCTGCCGATGGATGTATCCTGCTAAGAAAAATATTCAAACTCTGAAATCTTATATAAGAAATATGAATCGCCCAAAGAAATCTATAGCAGAAGGTTATTTGGATCAAGAGTGTATGGATTTTTGTACCATATACTTAAACAAGCTCGAGACACATCGTAATTGGCCAATGAGGATGTAAACAAACTTGAGACACGATGGGAGGATTTTTGTACCATGTACTTTTTTGTAGTTGTGCAAGGACTCTTAGAATTGATACATATCGATATTTGTGGCTATTTTATATCTTGTTTTGGAGGGCAAAAGTATTTTATTATCTTTATTGATTATTTCTCACGTTATGGTTATGTTTTCCTATTGCATGAAAAGTCTGAAGCTTTGGACGCCTTTAAGGTGTACAAAGCTGAAGTAGAAAATTAGTTGGACAGAAAAATAAAGGTTATGAGATCTGATAGGATGGTGAATATTACGACAGATATGATGAATCTGACCGTAATCCTAGATCTTTTGCCAAATTTCTTGAACAGCATGGCATTATAGCACAGTATACTATACCAGAAAATCTCCAACAAAATGGTGTGGCTGAAAGACGTAATCGCACATTGACGGACATGGTAAAAAGTATGGTTAGTAAATCCTCATTACCTTTAAATTTATAAGGAGAAGCCTTAAAAATTGCTATGTATATCCTAAATCGAGTACCTAGTAAGATCGTTCGTAAAACTCTTTTTGAGTTATGGATGGATAGAAAACCAAGTTTAGAATATCTATATATTTAGAGTTGTCCAGCAGAGGCTCAATTATATAATCTATAAGAAAAGAAATTAGATCTCAGAACTGTTAGTTGTTACTTTATAGGGTATCCAGAATGGTCAAAGGATTTTAGATTTTATTGTCCATCACACAGCACCAGAATTATTGAAATCGAAGCTGCTAAGTTCATTGAGGATGATGAAAATAGTAGAAATGATACACCGTGTAATGCAATATTATAAGAAATAAGAGAATATCTTCCTATTACAGTAACACCTAGAGATATTCTACTTGAGCCTGTTCAACCTGAAATTATGGAATATCAATAGGTGATTGATACACCACTTTCTGAATAGACCATCAATGAACTTAATCCAATTGAAAATAATCATAATTATGCTACTGAACCTGAAATATTAAGGAGATCTACTAGAATTAAAAGATCAGTTATTTCAGATGATTATATTATATACTTACAAGAATGTGATTATGATATTGGAATAAAGAATAATCCAGTTTCATTTAAAGATGCCATGAAAAGTGATGACTCTAAACTTTAGTTAGATGCCATGAAAGATGAGATAGAAACTATGAATAAGAATCAAGTCAGAAAACTTATCGAATTATCTGAATGATTTAAGCCTGTAGGTTGTAAATGAATTTTTAAGACCAAACGGGATTCCAAAGATAATATCAAGAGATATAAAGTTAGACTTATAGCAAAAGGATTCACTTAAAAAGAAGACATTGATTATCATGAAATATTTTCTCCTATTTCTAGAAAAGATTCATTCAGAATCATTATGGTATTAGTAGCTTATTTTGATTTAGAGCTACATCAAATGGATGTCAAGACCGCATTCTTGAATGAAAATTTAAAGGAAGAGGTGTATATGGAACAGCCTTAAGAATTTTTAGTGCAAGAAAATAAAAGACTGATATATAAATTAAAGAAATCTATATATGGTCTTAAACAAGCTTTCAAGTAATGGTACTTAAAATTTAATCGTACCATTATTTTCTTCGAATTTAAAGAAAATATTGCTGATCAATATATATATCTGAAGGTGAAAGAAAGTAAGTTTATATTCTGATACTATATGTAGATGATATCTTACTAGCCAGCAATAATTTAGGTCTCTTGCATAAAACTAAAAGTTTTCTTTTCGGATATTTTGATATGAAAGATATGAAAGATGCTTCTTATGTTCTTGGTATAGAAATCCATCGTGATAGAAATAAGAGGTTACTTGGTTTATCTCAGAAGAATTATATTACTAGAATCCTAGAAAGGTTTGGAATATCAAGCTGCTCATCAAGTGAAGTACCAATCATTAAAGGTGATAAATTCAGTAAATTTTAGTATCCTAGGAATGAGATTGAGAGAAACAGATGAAGTATATATCCTATGCATCTGCAGTGGGTAGTCTAATGTATGCTCAAGTATGTACTCATCTTGATATCAGTTTTGCTTTAAAAATGCTTGAAAGATATCAGAGTGATCCAGGTATGGACCACTGAAAAGCTGTCAAGAAGGTGATGCAATATCTTCAGAAAATTAAAGACTATATGCTTACTTATAGGATGACTGATCAGTTGGAGGTGATCGATTATTTAGATGTAGATTATGCTGGTTGCCTCGATAATAGAAAATTCACATATGGTTTTATTTTTCTTTTAGCTGGTGGAGCAATCTCATGGAGAAGAGCAAAATAACGCATTATTGCCTGCTCTACTATGGAAGCTGAATATATTAGCTGCTATGAGGCTTCCTCACATGCTCTATGGTTAAAAAATTCATCTCAGGACTCGGAGTTATGGATTCTATTTTCAAGCCGCTGAGAATTTATTGTGACAATTATGCTATAGTTTCTTTCTCTAACAGTAGCAAGATAACCAATGCAAATAAGCACATTGATGTTAAGTATCTTACTGTAAATGAAAGAATTAGTAGTCATCAAGTATTTATTAATTCTATTAGTACTGCTTGTATGATAGCTGACCCTTTGATGAAAGGTTTAGTGCCCAAAATTTTCAAAGAGAATGTAAAAGTTATGGGCATTTATCATTGGAATATTTAATTTATAATAGACATTTATTTTCAGATCTCTTAATGGTCTGATAACTATTATTACTTCTATTTAATTATTGTTTGTATACATTATAGTTGATTTTTATCAAAATTAAAATAAACAGAAGTATCATTTATATGATATAACAGTGGGACCATTATCATAGGTATTATGATTTTTGATAGTCTATGTATTCTAGCATATAAGACTAAGTTAAGTGAGAATTATTGATATCATGATACATGGAAGGGAGTATGTCAATTGAGATGTATAACCACTATGATTTGCATCAATGATTTTTACTTAATCAAAGTATAAAAGATCTTTCAAAGAATAGATAATTGGGCAAATTTTTTTTAATGAGTACGCACTCGTCGAGTCAATTTTAAAATTCTGATTCAAGATTATTATTCTAAATATATATATATATATATAGATAATTAAAATATTTTGGCAAAATGAAAGAGTTAATTTTGAGTGATAATATAGGTCAAGTGGAAGAATGTTGAATTTAACTTCTTAATGTGACCTAATTGTCACTTAGTTAGATTTAACTCATTGGGTTAAGTCCTGAATCAATTACGGTGAGCCTAATTAATTAAAGAGTTCTATTTCTGATAAGATTTAGACTGAAATTCCTACTCTAATTAGGATTAAGTATTCTGATGGGATAAGACAAGTGCAGGTATAAATAGAGGTAGCCTGGTCCCTTTTCTCCAACTCTCAGTAGGGTGTGACGATTTTCATTAATCATCCGCATAAAGATAGAAGGTAAGGAGAGAGAAGACCAGCTGCCTATGGAAGATGGATCCGATGCTTTGCGGGCTACATGATCATCGCGTTGATGAGATGATTGTGCAAGATATGCTTTTATTTAATTTTACATGAATATAGGAGCACGATCTAGATATAAAAATTTAAATTATCTAACAGAAAATTGTTGTGAAGCTGTTGATATAGAATTTGAAAATTGTTGTGAGGTTGGCAAGCGTTCCAGAAGCTTTGTCCCAAAGAGGTACCGGTTTACAATATGTGGCTCTTCCAACGCTACTGCCAAGGGAAGTGCCCGCCTGGTTCTTGGTCAGTTGGAGGATGCTGCCGTCAAAGAAGGCGTCGTCAGATAAGTTTAAGTTTGGCTTGTTCAGTTGATTGCTGGTGGAGTTGAAAGAGAGGGGGCTTGCAAAGGGAATCAGGGCAGATAACGACTGACACAGGAGAAATAGGATGTGAAGAGATCTAGAGTTGCAGGGAGCTATTGCTTGAGATGGGTAGGAGGCTTGCCAAGCTAGATTTTTTGGGTGGACAAGGGATCTTTAGCTTTGTCAATTTAATTACCAAGTCTGCTCACCGGATGGATCAAATTTGAGGACATTAATTGCTTGTCTTATTGACGGTCTTAGAATATAATCTGGATGGGCACACCACAACCCTACTACCATGAAACGCTCAATTTGTTTCTCATCTAATTCCATCTTTAACCATTTATCCACTGCTGTTAAACACATGCTTTTTCCATAAAGCTCCCAAACCCACTCCACCAAGTTCACCCTATCTCGCTCTTCCTTTATATCAATTGGTTTTCTACCACATACAATTTCCAATAGAACTACTCCAAAGCTGTATACATCTGATTCTTTGCTAGCTTTTCCTATAAAATTGTATGATGCATGTCAATTAGAAAAAACTAATTTAGATTATCAATGTAAATTTCAAGTTAATTAAAACAATATATATAGACCCAACTGAACAAGTTATCCAGACTTGATATTGTCATGTTTGCATTCATAACGAGCCAAGCTAGCTTGGGTTATTCTTGGCTACAATGGTTGATGGATAATGCGTCCTCGGTTGACATTCAATTTGAGCAATCAATAGCCTTTTGCATAGGCTGGATCTATTTACAATTTGAGTTGGACAAGCTTGATTGAGGAAAATTCCTTAATGTTTCTGGGCATAAATTTGGGGGTAGGAATTTATCTATGGTTAACGAACATCAATTACAACACACAAGTTCAGCTGAATTTAACTTCCTATCATGCAAATAGAGGTGGTTTTGTTTTCTTCAAATACAATAGAGATAGAAGATTAATGATAAAATTCTATGCAAATCAGACTATTAGATTCTTTGCGAGCTAAAATCAAGCCTGGCTATTGATAAAATTGGGATAGAATTGATTGGTCTATCATACAGTAGAGCTGATAATGGACCTTAAACATGGTAGGTCCTAGACCACATGGCTGCCATGGGTTCAAAGAGCCATTTTGCTTTATCTAGGCCCAGCCACAATCAGCAATTCAGCTCTACGAGCACAAATAAAACATCTCTGTATAATTTTCATCAGAAAAGTGTTTTTTTTTTTTTTTTTTTTTTTTTGATTTTTGATAAGATTTTAAAGTTCATACAAAACGGTAGTATTCATTCAAAGAGCCTTGAAAGTGCAGCTAGAGCTATAATATTACTTACCTGTGGTAGCGTATTCAGGTGCCATGTATCCCCTAGTCCCAGCCATAACCGTTGTCTGCATGTTACTTTCATGATCCACAAGCCTTGCTAGCCCAAAATCACCAAGTTTGGCATTGAACACAGAATCCAACATCACATTGCTTGGCTTGACATCTCTATGGACCACACACTGCTCCCACTCTTCGTGAAGATACAAGAGTGCCGAGGCTAAGCCGAATGCGATTTGGTACCTCTCCGGCCATGTCAGCAACCTCTCCTCGCTGTACAGATGGTAATCAAGGCTTTTGTTGGACATGTACTCGTAGACAAGTAACAAATCACCTCTTTCATGGCAATAGCCTATGAGTTGCACGAGATTGCGATGCCTCAACCGGCTGATAATCGTTACTTCCGATATGTACTCTTTCTTCCCTTGCTTAGAATCTCTAGAAATCCTTTTGATTGCCACTTGTTGCTTCGTATCATCCAGCACTCCCATGTAAACCTCCCCGAAACCTCCTTCCCCAAGCTTTGCTTCCTTGACAAAATTTCTGGTTGCAATCGCGAGTGCACCATAAGAAAATTTCCTAGGGCCGCCACCTCTCTCGAATGCATTATTGATGGACAATTCGAGAGCCATCTCTTCTTCTTCTTCTGCTTCCATCCCTCCACTAGCCCTGTTACGCCATATCGCGTACCACGCTAAACCCAGCCCGCATAGCAAGATCCCAATACCGACACTAAGCCCCACCACTAATCTCATCTTACTCTTCTTCTTGACTTCAATAGAACTCAAATCGGAGGAAAACTCCCAGGTATAGATGCTATGCAACTCGACAGAATCTCCGGTGGAGGCTGAGAAACCAATGGCTACATTCTCGGGCAAGTAGTCCTTCAAGTCCACAACATAAGACAGGCTCCAATTCATCCGAGGATCTGAAGCATTACTGACGAAGACGCTCAAATTTCCAGTAATAGCATTATAACTAATGGATGCATTGAATTGTACAATCTTTTCGATGCCATCATTCAAGTAGAGTTGTTTTTTGGAACGTAACGATCGAACGTCGATGCCCGCATGGATGGTGAACGTATCGTTGAAGGGAAGGTTCCGATAGCTATCAAATTCGACGGCCACCACATTATTCTCGGATGTAGCATTAAATAGTCCAAAACCTCCACCGGCTGAATTCGGTGGAGCCTCAAAAGGGAAGGGTGAGAGGAAGAAGGCAAGCCCATCGCCAGGGTTGTTATTGTCTCCCTTGTCGAAAGCGAAACTGAAATTTGTTGTGAAGTTGGCAAGCGTACCTGAAGCTTTGTCCCAAAGAGGCATTGGTTCAGGATATGTTGCGCTTCCAATGCTTTGGGTGATCGTACCTCCCCACTGGTTCTTGGTGAGCTGGATTGCGTTGTCGCCAAAGGTGGTGTCGTTAGAGAAATTTAAGTTTGGTTGGTTTAGTTTATTGCCGGTAAGTTTGAAGGAGAGTGGGCTAGCAAGAGTGATCAGGATGGATAACAACTGAGAGAGGAGAAGTAGGATGTGGAGAGATCTAGAGTTGCAGGGAGCCATTGCTTGGGAAGCGTTGGAAGCTCGATCCCCAGGATCTTTTGGGTGGTAGCTGCTTGCCGTGGAAAGGCGAAGAAATGAACTATAATACGCGGCTTCTTTAAAATGAATTGGCTGCGAAAAGGTCAACTAAGAGGAGCGCATGCCGCGTTCTTCGATTTTTAAGCCATTGCTCGAAAAGTGTAGGAGGCTAACCAAATTAGATCTTTTGAGTGGTGGAAAGACGAGGGAGCTGTAACTTCGTCAAGAAATTGTTGGCTGGGAATCAGTGCTCGACGGTTAGTTGGGAATTAGTCACCTGTCATTTTTTCGACGAATCCACCGACCGCCGGCGACACCCAAGGCCGCAGAAAGAAGGGAAAGAAAGAAAGAAAAAGAGGAAGGGGTTTACCTTAAGCTCTGGCGGCATTTTCAGGGCACAAGTAAGAAAAGCTAGCAAAAATTGGGAGAAAGAGAGAGGAAGAAGATGGGGAGGAGATCCAGCTTGTGGCTTCAGAGAGGAGAGGGGTTCGTTCCTTTAAATAGAGCAGAAGAGAGGCCGAATCCTCCTCGAATTTGATTTCTCCTTCTGAGGTTTTATGAGAAAGAAGACTCCTCATGGGAGTCTTCATTATTTTTTTTTTTTCAGATTATCACACATAAAATTATGATAATGATATAGAACTCGAATTTGGACAGCTCACTTTAATTTTTGGATTATATGCAACACGAAACATTAAATAATTTTGATCATGGTATAGATTTTCAATACATATGTGCTATCATGTATTTGGGCAAACTAGTCTAATTAATATATCATGCATTTTCAGTCATTTTTTCTTATCAAACATTTTAAAACTTTTTTATGTATTGATAGAAAATCATCAAAACATGTTATTATTTTATTTTAAATTATTTTTAGTGGCACCAATTATGAATAGTTATGTAAATCTCCAAACTTGGATGGTCCTTTATCGATTCTTGAACTTTCAAGTTTTAAAATTTAGTGTGTAATATACCTCTAGAAACTATATCTTCGGCCAAAGATTTAGTCAATTGATAATTATCAATAACAATATACATGTTATAAATGTATGTATTTAGTGTGTTTTTAGGGAAAAGAAACATCCATTAGATAAATAATTTATTCATAAACAACATGAAATCATGTGCATGATAGAATAAATGTTGATATCCACAAGTAAGTTAGAGAATTCCTTATCATGATCGATTAATTAGACATTATAGAGCTTAGAGCGCTTATTGCATAAAGCGCTGCTAATAGTGTTAAAGATGGCTCGAGACAATGCTGTAGGCATCTTGAGCAGTAAATTTAGTAAAGAGATGTCACAATGCTAGAAAATTGATAGTCAAGAACACTGATTGCCTTACCACGAGATAGGTATATGATAGCATTAAGAAGCAATTTCCTCACCATGTTACATGATAAACATATAAGATTAATCTTCAAGTTCAAGGATAATATATCAAACCTCCTAGAAAACAAAAGCTCAATCTTAAAAATCTATTTTGATTTCATACTCAAAATAACTCCTATGCATGTGTTGAGTTGGAACTTGAAGAGTACCTACTTACTGAAGGTCCACCAGATGATGATGATGTGGAGATTAGGTTAGAAATATCCATTGTAGGAAAATACTTTGCTTTAGGCATCTCTTTTGGCAAATAGGGTAGCGGAGCATCAAATTTGAGAACATTAATTGCTTGTCTTATTGACGGCCTCAGATTGTAATCTGGATGGGCACACCATAATCCTACTATGGATTTAGATTTGAAGCCTAATTGAATTAGGTTTGATACGATTTTGAATTAGATTCAAATAAGGTTCGAATTGGATTTGAATCAAATCCAAATTAAAAATTATATTTTAAAAATTATTTAAATTAGCTTAAATTTAATTAGACTTGACTTAATTCGAAGGTAATTAGGTTTTACTATCCAAAAAGGACTTGAATTAAAAGTCTAATTGAATTAGGATTGATAGAATTTTGAATTGAATTCGAATTGAATCTAAATTTAAAATTATTTTTTCTAATTAATTTAAATTAAAATTATTTTAATTAATCTTGATTTAATTTAAGATTAATTAAATTTTATAATTTAAGTAGTACTTAAATTCAAAATATAATTAAATTAGGTTTGGCAAAATTTTGAATTGGATTCGAATCAGGTTCGAATTAGAGTCAAACCAGCTATGGATTATTAGCGACGATAAACATGCCGTCGCTAATTCCATCACCTATAATATTTTTAAATATTTTTTTAATCTAAAAAAATTTTAGTGATGACACGTTTTTCATCGCTAATAGCCAAAATACATTATCGCTAATATATATTTTATGTTTAAATATCATAAAAAATTTAAAAATTTTAAATAATTTTAGCGGCGGCTTATGTCGTCGCTAATAATAATGAAGCCATCGCTAATAGTTAATTATTAGTGATGGCACTTTTTGTATCACTAATAATCTAAATTTATCATCGCTAATTTTTAAATTTAATATTTTAAAATAATTTTTAGATTTTTAAAGATAGCAGTTGCCATTGCTAATAATATCTTTACCGTCATTAATAGTATTAGTGATATTTTTTTTTATCGATATTGCAGTGATAAAATGCTTTATTAGCGATGGAGATTTTTGTCGTCGTTAATACCATCACTAATATTCAATTTTCTTGTAGTACATGCTCAGTATTCTTGTTCTTAACAAGCACATGTACTTTCACTCTAGTATCTCCACACAATAGATTTAAGACACATCTATCATAAGAAAGTAATTATATACTAATTTTCTGGATCGATCATCATCCTCACGATGATTCTACGATCGAAAGTAGTTTATGAGTTAATTATGATAACACATATCTCAAATTCTTAACTCTTAAGAATATGTGTTATCATTGTCATTAACCTAATAGATGAATCACAGACACAAGTAGCACAAATATGTTTAAAAAAATAATTTAAATTTTATTTATAAATTAAATTTTATAAATTATACTGATAGAAAGTATTACATGTGTCGGCCAATCTGGCTTCTAGGGCATACATCTAACAAGAGGGAGACTGAGAGATGAAGAAAAAGAGGGAGGGAGTCCGACCGCTGACGAGCGAGATTGAGTGAGAGAGGAGTGAAGGGAGAGACTGAGAGAGGGAGAAAGTCCGGCCACCAACGAGGGAGATCGAGCAGGAGAGAAGGCCCTATCTCAGGAGAGCGGCGAGGGAGATCGAAGCACCAACCTCGAGAGAGGAGGGGAGACTGAGAGAGGGAGAGAGGGAGAGAGGAAGACTGAGAGAGATCTCAGATCTAGGGCAAGGACTGAATGTTTTATTATTTTTAATATATATATTATTATTATATTATATTATTCGAGTTTTAGATATATCAGGTCTGGATATTAAATATTCAGACTCCATCTGTTTATATTATGATTTATCGGATCCATATCCGAGTTTAGATAAATGGATCTGATGCTAGTACTAGATCCGGACCCATTGAATAAGTATTCACGGGTCTTGGACTTGGATCCGGCCCGTTGATAGCTCTAATAGAGTCGTGTACTACAGCTACTACGATGTCATCTCATTCTCATTTATCCCATTGACGGACGTGTCTAGATGCTTTTCCATAGTGTACACCGTGCATCGTGCAAATGTAGGAGAGCCATCCATCTTCGAGATGGATGACATGGCGACAGTGCAATAGAGTCATTCTGTAGAAAATTTTGTTGATGCTTGAAGAGGACAAGTATGCTTTATTTTCATTGCACTAGTTCGATTGGTCTATTGTTTGGGCTGCCACGTTTGCATCTTGAAACTTGGAAGGACCTGGTCTTGCGACGATACATTTCTGTCATCATTGTTCACAATTTGAACGAAACATATTTCATAGCAATCCTCTAAAGTCAGGCCTGACATTTGATTTCATTTGATCCCAGAAGTTAGCAAATGCTTCATGGATCCTTAAATTTGGTTCATATTTATTGGTACAACTAATGACCTCTGGCCACATGGCAATATTAGGAAGATCACCGATCTAATGATATTATGATGATCAAAGGATGTAGATCGACTTTGCCAGTTTAAAATAACTATCAACTTGATGCTATAATAGCCGACCTACTCAGCTTATAGGGAGCATCATGATAAGCTAAAATGAATATGCTAAAGTATATTAGCGGGACATCGGCTTTAACCAACTTGCCACAACAATTGATGTCCGCATTTTACCGCCCTACGTGCATGTTAAACATCATCATGTTACGTCAGTTGATCTAAGGAATCATCAGTGCTGCTTTAAGCCGAGAGCGGGTTTCTACCATCCTATCCATCAATGCTTTAAGCCAAGGGCGGATTTCTACTATCCTTTCCATTAATGCTTTAAGTCGAGATTGGGTTTCTATTGACTTGCCCATTGGTGTTGCTTTAAGCCAAAATGATTTATAACCGAACTGCCAATTTAATCCAGATCGGGTTATTACCATCTTGCCAATATAATACTCGATTTCCAGCAAAAGGATCAGTTATTCTCCAGGTATGTTATAGCAGTCATCCAGCTCTACTACAACTAATCTCCGCATGGGTAAACAACAAATGATCTTCATATAGTTGGTTATTATGTTATGACAAACTAACGGCCTAACAGATTCGTAACAAATTTCTAATGATCTAACAACTTCTTCTAACGGCCTAAACTCTCTAGATAAAGAGGGGCAAGATACCCTCCTCCTCGGAGGAGACTCATAGAGTCTAGACTCTACTAACCTCTTTCCTAATTCTCCCACTGAAGGGAACCGAGACTTCACTCTCTCCACTTATAATCCTTCTTCTTGTTTTCTATTTCTTTATTTTCACTATCTATTCTCAAGGCCCCGATTAACTAAAGCATTGGAAGATCCTAAACCGGAGAGTATCCCATCAATTTTGGGACTTCTTTGTAGGTTTACTTGCAATCTGCATTAATTTGATCCTTAGCAGCTCTCCAGCCCTGTTTAACACCGACCCCGTCATCTTATCTCCAGAGCCTTGTAGCAACAATATTCATGGCATTTACCGCATAATATGCTTGAATGAAGCAGATGCAAAATGCATTACAAATACACTACTCACTTTTTTGTTTGGAAATCTAAAATTAATCATAATTTCCTATATATTTCGTTCATTACGTACGTTTTGGATGACCTGTTTATTCTGATACAACTGGCGCTCATCGAAACCACCACTGTTGCTTCACTCATAATACATTCAAATTCAGCTGTGACCAGCCTTTTGTTCTCATCAGCAAACCAAACAGAGCCTAGTCCAGCTACTTCATTTTAAGACTTTCAACACCATTGGGACCTTTGACTTTTCATAGCAACGCATATTAGGTAGAATTTTTTGGGTTGACTTGTCTACCATATGCTTCAAGTAAACCAATAATGGAAAAATGCGACAACAATATTTTAAGATTGGTTAAGTAGATGCATTGAGATGGTTGCCGCTGTTGTAGCATTGTTTTCAGTCTTTGTCTATAGCATTTATGATAGACCAAGTCTATAAAAAAATTTCTTCTACAAACAGTTTTCATATTAGATGTGGATTAAGATTGTTTTGACCGTATGATAAGTTCCCTCAGCTTGTTTCCAAGTCAAGTTGGATTGGATTGAAGGATTGATTAAGTTGGTTTGTGCTAAATTAATTATAATTTATTATGATACATGGACTCCAAACAATCCAATCCACATGCAGCCATATCACAAAGCTTCTTGTTTACCTAAGTCACATTCAGCGCACGTCATATGGCTTCTTTCCGATGAAAGGGGCCCCCGAGAATTTTATTCCAAGAAAAGATGCATGTACAGAACTCTCACCGTGAACCACTAGTGGGGTCGTTCTTGCTGGCCGGATCAATGAACAATACTGAATTGAGTCTTCTTGGCAAGCTAGATTTGTTGAGTGGTAGAAAGGCAAGGAAGCCGTAACTTTTTCAAGAAATTATTGAACATCATATTAATTTTTTTTTATTTATTTTTAGAAACGGCATCTCGAGATGTTTATCAATTTAATGGATAAAAATTTGAACTAAAATTTGATCGAAGGGCTAATCTATCTTTCTCTTTCTCTTTATATATATAAATTTTTTTTTTGAGTAATTAATAATGGAATGCGATGGCTGGACCACATGAACACGTCAAGTCGACACAAATTAAAGTTTTCTTACGGTGGCTTCCATTTTTTTAAGCCAGTCTTCCGCTATAGGTTGTCCTGCTTCTCCGAACTTTTCTCGAAGCCAAACTCATACGACAACGAACGCCCCAAAAAGTCAAGCTTGCTATACAAGATCTGCCGCCTGCAGATGGAAGCTTTTCTGGAGTTGGTGATATTTTTGGATTATTAATCCATCATCATGTTAATTTAATATTTTTCACCCTTTCAGCCTTAGCATATATCAAATTAGAGATCCAATTATTGCTTCCAAGAGTCCAACAAAAGTTCTGCTGGCCGGCAGAGAGCAATTACTAAATTTCACATCCTTGTATTTACAATCTTCAGGGTCCCGTGATTTAGGCAATGAATTGGATCCGGTCAGGTCCAAGAAAAGGACCGCAACCTACTCCGACGAGGTCTGTCCGGAGAGTCGTTCTTTGGTATTAATTATTCTTCGGACGCTTTCAAAGTTGATGTGGAAATTAATCATTTGAAGAAGATAATGGTTAGTCTGCCGTGCGATTTTGCAGCACAAAATTCTTTACCGTTGCAGGTAGCAATCATGTCATCTATTTTGAAGCAGGCTTATCGTGGGAATGGACGTGTTTAGGTAGTTTTTTCGTAGCGTACACGGTGCGTCATTGAGATGGAGCAGAGCCACCCATCTTTCACAGGGATGATGACCACAGTGCAAAAGTCGCACCGCGGGATGAAGAGGACATGTGTGCTTTATTTTCGGTGCACGACTAGTCTGACAGGTCTGCTGTCTGGGCTTTGCTATTTTCATCTTGCAAGAGGGATCTGGTCTTATGACGATGTATAAATTTCTGGCATCACAGCTGAGCTTGATGTACGTTCAAAGATTATACGAAGCACACTTCACGGCAAACCTCCAAAATAGGCTGGGCTCTTGAATTCATTTGACCCGAAAAGTTATCAAACACATCATGGATCCTTAAATCTTGTTCGCATTCATGGCATTTACCATATAATAAGCTTGAACAAAGCAGACGCAAAATGCATTATAAGTACATTACTCACTTTCTGTTTAGATATCTAAAATTAATCATAACTACCTACATATTTCCTCGCACGTGGTTTTGACTGGTACAACAGACCATCATTGAAACCACGAATATTCCTTCACTCGTGGTGCATTCAATTTCAGCTGTGGCCACATTTTTGTTCGCATCAGCAAACCAAACAAGGAGCTAAATCGAGCTGCTTTATTTTAAGACTTTTAACACTATTGGGACCTAACTTTTGTTAGCAACACGTATTAGGCTTCGACATACGGTTTCACATTCGATGCGGATTAATATTGTTTGGACCATGTAATAATTTCCCTCAGCTTGCTCCAAGTCAAGTTGGATTGCACTGAGGGCCTGATCAGCTTGTTTTGTGCTCGATTAATTCTAATTTACTAAGATAGGGGCTCTAAACAATCCAATCAATGGTGATCTTTATTTATACATAAAATTAAATATTTATTTATATTTTTATAATATTTATATTTTTATTTTATTATTTATTATAAAATATTTTTTAAAAAATAATTAATAAATTATTATTTTATCATTCTAACATTTGATGTCAGGCTTCGCCACTGAATTCAATTCATATGCAAGTACATTCCAAACCTTCTTGTTGAAGTAACTCGTATGCAGCGTACGTTGTAAGGTTCTGCTTGTATTTACCACATGAAAGAATGTTTTATCTTTCTTTACTATCTCAATCATTGAATCATATTTTGCACAACTTTCAAAAAATGATAAATCTCTTATTTCCATCCACTTCACAGAACATGGAGTTGAGGTTGCATTTCAAAAGCCGTACAAAATATGATCCAATGGATAAGGTCCTCACTTTTTTTTCCGTTGAAAATGAGAAGGGGGGTAGAAGCCCTCCTAGAATTTATTCCAAAAAATTATGTATGTTCATAACTCCCATGGTGAACCACTAGCATGGTGGTCCTTGCTGGCCGGATCAATGAACAGTGATGAGTCAAATTTGTACATAGAGTGCTGCTTTCTTGCACCACTCATCCTCGAGAAATTATTCACTCTACGGTGCACCAGTTCAACCACGTGCAAAGATGGACAAAAAAGAAATAGAAAGGTAAGCGCACAATCCATGCATGTTTGTGCATTGGTTTGCTCGGACAGGTCCACCAGCTCAGTGGTGGACCTGTTCAAACTAAAAATTTCACCTCATCTACCCTCCCAGTAGAGAATACTGAGATTGGTGTCGTACATGAACTAAAATTGTTGATAGGCAGGACACGTACTAGTCCACGAATCACTACTGGTTCCGCATCTGACCGGGGAAGAGAAGAGTGCAGTAAAGCCCTTTTCCCCGGTCTACAATGTGATGTATAACTACTGAATATTTTGTTTTGAAGTGTTTATAGATGCTTCAAGTGCAGTAATTACCAGCTCAAGTTCGGTGAACTGGCTGGGGGCTAACTTATATATAAAAACTTCGAAAATTAGCACCTAGATCGGACATACAGGACTCATACCTTTTTTTCCTCCCTTTTCTTTCTCCTGGTGTAAGGAAGGTTCATGCACCACTGGACTAGCACCAGGTTTTGGGATGGCCGATCCTCTTTAAGAAAATACATGCATTTTAGACCCATAAGCGTTGATCACATATTATGCTTTGCTGGAAGAGTACTAATCTATTTGATTGATGCTCAGCAACATGTACATCTTATAGTTAGACCTGTTTCAAAATGTGTGTGTGTGTGTGTATGTGTGTGTGTGTGTGTGTGTGAGAGAGAGAGAGAGAGAGAGAGAGAGAGAGATTCTAGGATGGTTGCATGAAATAAGCTAAGAAAACAATAATGAGGAACTACGAGAAACAAACTATTTTTTTTCCTTAAAAAAAAAACTTGGTATATTAAATTTAGAAACCGAACCTTTTGCACGCTAATGGCTTGTGGAGCTGGAATAATCTCTCTTCTGGCATCTCAATACCAGAGAGTTTCATAGTTGCGTGTCCTCTTATTCCATTTATTCTCTACATGGAGACAACCGATGGAAATAGCCCTGTCGTCCCTAGAGCTGTCAAATGTGATTAGATCGTGGTATCCAAAAAAAATTGCAGACAGTTTATTTCCTATTAGCCTTATAACGCACATAAAATTTATTAGAATCAACTCGATTATAGCGATAAAATTTGCTAACGTACAAATCATATCCTTAAGGACCATCTATTCAGAAGGCTCTAAAAATAAGTGCACTTTTTTTTATACAAACATATTCAATTACCGATCAATTATGATAAACTAGTTGATAACATTATGTCCGAGTCGATTGGAGAGAAAAAATAAATTTCTTTAATCTTCCCAATTTAATTTTTTTAAAAAATCTAAAAAATTTAAAAAAAAATGATAAAAGTATGATCCAGATCTCCTTTTCATTCTTTATTGAATTATAAAACTAAGCGACAAAGCCTCATAGCGTGGACTATCTTTGTACATTATGCCTAAGCCTTGGCTTCACATCCCTGTGGATGACACATTGCTTCCATTCTTCATAAAGATAAAGACAATGCCGAGGCCAAAACAAACGCAATGGATACCTCTCCCCCCATGACAGTAATCTCTTCTTGTTGCACATAGATGGTGATCAAAGTTCTCATCCGGCATGTACTTATAAATGAGCATTAGGTCTTCATTCTTGTTCTCATAACAATAGCGAATGAGATGGACAAGAAAAGCATTTTGTTGTTGGCCGGAATTGGGATCAGTGGATTTGAATAGAAATCAATGTAGCCATATTTTTAGATATGTTTGGTTAGTGATCAAATCAGAATCGGAATTAGAATGGAATTTAAATTTTAGAAAAGAGTAGGAATTGGGTTTTGGAGGATTAGAACATTCTCATTTCTCTCTAAAATTGGGTTTGGACAGGACTCAGTTTTCCAAACTTCGGGTTCAAGCTAGTCACGTCAAGATGCACAATGTTTAACAAAGTGGGCTCACGCTCAGTCCACTTACAATCAAACGGACCTTAAGCCCTGTTACATTAGGTCCCTTCCAGGTAAATATAGCTCAAATTACCGTTCTACCACAGCTTACCTCTTTCTGGGCGTTTGTTTTCATAGATTTGGATCCTTCCTTTAAAAATCTATCCACATGATAGAATTATTTTTACTTAACCAACAGTCAACGACTGTCTGAAAAGCTACTTACTTAAATATGTCATCCTACCAACAATAGAAAAGATAATGGTTTTCTGATAACTTGAGTAGAAAGCTTGAAGCTTATTGTCTCTGATAATAATGTATCATACTTTAAGAAACTATTTTATGAGCTACAGAATATCTAGTTCTTTTTCTAGTTGTTTTGAGAATCATTAAGCAAGCATGCATCTAATGCATCGAATATCTTTTGAAAGTAAAATTGAAAAAATACCAAACATTTATCCACGACAAGCATTTGTTTTTGGAAAACTGTATAATTATGCTTCACTTGGTTGCGATTTTATCTTCATTTGAATCAAAGACCTAAACAACTTCTGGTAGTTTAGAAGTCTTCTTTTCGCATCTGAAGCTAATGCTCATCAGGTATGCAAAGATATATGTTTTCTGCACTGCTCTGCTTTCTTGTTTACTTAGGCCTTTGTATTATTACAGTGTCAATATGAGTTGGATATATCTTTGTGATTTTGTTTATAAGTTGTCCTCTTGAATGGGAGATATGATAAGCATATCTATGTATTGACTCTTTTTATCTCAACACCATCAATGCTTTCCTCACATAGTGTTGTGTATTTGGTGCTTTCCTCGTATATTATAAATTTGGATCGGACTGCTCTCCTATTTTGAATAGGACTTGATTTTTGAAAATTAACGTGATTACTGGAAACAAACATGAAGAAGCTAAAATCCTATAGAAAATAGATCTCGACTCTTATAACTACGTATACTTGTCTTTAGCTTTTTTATTAATTCTTTCTAGATCTATAGGCACACTCTAGCAAAGTATTTTCCTACAAAAAAAAAAATTATTCAACTGATTTATTTCAAGACCCAAATGATAGAATTTGGATTTGATTGGTTAGGACGTTGTACTCTTTAAAGGGTAGCACTATGTCATAGAGCTCGAGCAATTATTTGATTTTTTTTTTTAAAAAAAATATCATCTCAATATGATATCTGTACAATTAAGTTATAATTTTTAAAAATTTAGTATATAATTTGACTTTCTGATATTATGGATATTATGAATTTTACTTCTGGATAGATAGATTTGTAGTAGTCAAAAGTAGTTTATATTAAGTTAGGTGATCTTTTCGGATCATTTGGAAAGTGGATAAGAGGTATCATGTCATACCCTTGGAATAAATGGAAAATGGGGAAATGCCAATTCCTGACGGCTTGATCAAACTTGGGATAACAATGGGTAGGAGGTTCCTTCTAACAGGGACCGTACTATCCACATTTCAGATCCTATGAATTTTATAAAAATTACTAAAATGATCCTTTTATTAGCAAAATGAAATTAGTCAATTGATCTAGAAATTGTCATTATGATCTTTGTTCACGTGTCTTTTCTGGATGCTCATTATGATTTCTATGGCCCTGTGGTACAAAAACTGGGCAGTAAACGGGTCTCAACTTTGAAAGAGGGCAAAGTTATCCGAACAACGGAGAAGCCTTATCTTGTGATTTCCCACTTTACCCTAGAACCATTATTCTTATTAAGCATGGCAGCAACCTATCCTCCAAGGATTCCTCATTTTGCATCCAAACCAGGCATAAGGGTTAATTTGGAGTACTTGCCTGAAGATCTTCTACCGACAAAACTTAAACCTCATTTGGTTGGCATGGTAGGGAGCACTTGTCGTACCAGTTTGAGCTATACATATGATCGAATAAGTTTGGGTGCGGTCATCTGCTATGACTAGTGGTTATCAACACGTATTAGGGAGAAATTTTGGGTAGATTCGTTTACATATTCTATAGATGAACCCAATGATGGTTAAGTAGGTGTTTTGAGATGGATGCAGCTGTTATAATATTTTTTATCAGCACGGATCCTCTACCATGCATCGTATGGTATGGTGCATCATATGCATCATTTATCGTACGATGAATGACCATACATAGATACGGGCCATGCGACGTATACCATGCACGACTGTATGTAGCCATCCATCGCATGATGGATGATGTACGTGATGCACTGCACCATATGGTGCATCACGTGTGCGCAGCAGAGAAGATATGCCTATAATATTTATGCTAGAGTAAGTTTATTCTTTCTATTAAGATTTTATGTACAGTTTTCATGTTAGATATGGACTAAGATTGTTTTGACCATGTAATAATTTTCCTCACCTTGCTTCCAAGTCAAGTTGAACGGATTGAAGGCTAGATCAATTTTGTTTGTGCTCAATTAATTTTTATTTATTATGATACAGACTCCAAAAAAATTCCGGCACCTAGAATTTATTCCAAGAAAAGATGTATGTACATAACTCCTAGTGCGAACAGCTAGTGCGGCGGTCGTTGCTGGCCAGATCAACGAAGAAGGAATGAGCCTTGCCATTTTTTTTTGAGTGGCAGAAAGATAAGATAGCTGTAACATTTTTTAGAAATTATTGCTTGGAAATTACTCATTTGAAGAGAATAATGATTAATTTTAGAGGTGCAAATGATTTGATTAATCAAAAATCAAATCAAATCAAATTATTAATTATTTTAATATTTGATTCAATTTTTTTAAAAAAAATAGTTTTAGTTTAAAATTGAACCAAAATTTTTTAATCAATTTGATTTTTGATTTTTAATTTGATAATTTTGATTAATCAAAATTGAAATAGATGACTAATGATAAATATTTTATTGGTAGATTAAAAAAAATTGAAGATAATTTTATTGAATTGAATTTTTTTAATGATTTATTATTAATTTAAATTTAAATAATAATATTAAGCTTAAGTATAATTATGTAGTTTAATAATAAAATTATTAAAAAATTAATAAGTTTAAACCAAAACTAAAAACTTAACATAGAGATGTCTAAAATCGAATTACCGAACCAAACTGAATCAAAATTATTTTGATTTGGTTTATTCGATTTTAGACTACTTCGATTGATTTTTGATTTTATAAAATATAAGTTTAAAAATTTAATTTTTTAAAATTTTGGTTTCATTTGAATCAAAAAATCGGATGTACACTCCTAATTAGTTGATCATACAACTTATTATACCATAAAATTCTTTGCTATTGTATCTAGTTACTTATTTGTAGGGTACATGGTGCATCACGGCGATGCAAGAGAGCCATGGATGATGGTAACGGTGCAAAAATCGCACATAAAAAATTTGAAGAGGATCGGTGTGCTTTGTTTTCGTTGCACGACTAGTCTAATAGGTCTTTTGTGTGGGCTAGACGTGTTTGCATCTGACAACTAGGAAGGACCTACTAGTCTTGTGAGTCTATTGTGTGGGCTAGACGTGTTTGCATCTTACAACTAGGAAGGACCTACTAGTCTTGTGAGTCTATTGTGTGGGCTAGACGTGTTTGCATCTAGGAAGGACCTAGTCTTGTGACGAATGTATGCATTTCTGGCATCACAGCTGAGCTTGATGCACATTCAAAAGCTATACAAAGCACATTTCACAGCAAACCTCTAAAATCAGGTCTGGCATTTGATTTCATTCGACCCCAGAAGTTATCAAATGCTTCGTAGATCTTTAAATTTGGTTCATACTCATGGCTATCATCTTTAAATCAGGTTTGTAGATATCTTCAATTGCATAAAATTATGATAATGATATGGATCTCGAATTTGGACAGATCACTTTGATTTTTGGATTATGTAATCTTTATGCAACACAGAACATTAAATGATTTTGATCATGGTATAGATTTTTAACACAAACATGCTATATATCATGTGTTGGTGCAGAATCTGGTTGACGCCGAATCGAACTGAAGCGGATGAGGACGAGGTCGCCGTCGGTGACCTGCAAAGCAAAGTTCCATCCGGAGTCAATGGTGGTGGCTCCGACAAGACCCTCCGATGGTCAAGTCAGTTCTTCTGGCCAATAGAAATGGAGTGCTCAGTAGTGAGAAGCGAGCTTAAAGTTTTAAAGATGAGAGGAGAGCTTCTAGAAAGCATATCTGGAGGATCCCTTTTTATAGGCGGAGCTTGTAGCGGATTGATCGTGATGGCCATACTGTCCGATCACAGGCCGTTCGAGGAGATAGTGACAACTATACTGGCGGATGTGGATCGCATGGTGCTGGTTATGGAGAGAGTGGTGTCGCCAGTAGTGGTGGCCATATCGTCCGATCATGGGCCACATGAAGCTTGTTACGGAGGGAAAGATGGTGTTAGACTGACAGTGGCGGTCATACCACCGAGGTTTAACAGCTGTAGGTGAAAAACCTCAGCGTATATATATTTCAGGGGAGCTCCGACTTCTAAGGGGGATACGTCTGGAGGGAATCATCCAGAAGAAGTTTGGCCGAAGGGGATGTCCGAAAGGAGTTCAGCCCTTAGAGAAGTCCGTCTGTAGGAGCGATCCAGAAGGAGTTCGGCTCCTGAAAAAGTTCGACCGAAGGAGAAGTTCGATAAAAGTCTGGCTTCTGTAGGCGTCCGACTGGAGGAGCACTGATAAGCATCATAAATTTGCCAATAAAAATATTAATTTATTAATTAATTTATATTAATTTTAAGAATTATTAATCAATTTATATATAATTTTTGAGAAATTCATATTTTTATTAATTAAAAAATTAATTAAAAAAAATAAAAAATAAAATTTTATCATCAATGGAAAGAGCTCATTTTTTTGATCACAACAAAATAAATTTCAAATTAAACGGAGCTAAAACGAAAAAGATATGAATTTTTAAAGAAATAAAATAAATAAAATTTAAATAAAAAAGAAAATAGCTCAGCCGGCTCCGCAAGCCAAGCCAAGCCATCAAAACCGACTCAGCCGATAATGCCATTAGTCGGTCCACGATCCAGGCGTGGACCGTCAGCTCAGTAGAAACCGATGAATCACAGCGCGACACGTGGCGAACCTAGATCCTTAAAGAGTCCACAGAAATTTATCGAGACTCACAGGGCAATCTGATCTTTTCACTCAGCAATAGAGGCGCTGATTGGCTGCGGTGTGCGGTGCGGTCGATCCACGCGGTCCATGGGAACAGTAATTATACGATTGGACGGCTGCGGTTGATTGCGGTCACGGTGGTGGTTATTTTCGGGTTTGATTCAAATTCTATCAGCGATCTGGCGTGATCCGATGGCTAGAAAACTAAGTGATGAAGATCCAATGGTCCAGAATACTCCCGGTGATGATCAGGACTTTCGATGCATGATTTGCGGTCAGATTTCCTCCATCAATGTGCGATCGGACGGCCAAAATTTAATCCGACTTGATCTGAGCCGATACTCATCCGATTTTGATGATTTTTGGATCGTTGGATTTCTATTTATGGCTAGATTTCATCCAGAGTAGTAGAATTCATCTAGAACTTCTTTTAGTCTAATTTTTATTTGGATTTCTTATATTTTGACGATCAAAGAGTCCCTTAGTCCCATATTGCCCAGAAGCAAACTCTCCAGCCCTCCTAGCTTTATAAAAAGGACCCCAGACCTCCAGAAATCAACATCTTCGATTAAGGAGAAGCTTTGGTACAGGGTGAAGCCAGGCTATGGGTTAATGGCTGCTTCAAAGCAATTGGTGTCGAGAAGAAGAGCGGGGCTTCTACACCATCTTTCCACCAATGCCGATCCAAGATTAGAGATCAGTCTATTTTATTTTTTTTATTTTATATATTTAAATTATGAATTTTTTAATTAATATAATATTTACTTTTATGCTCTTTAATTTTATGCTCTTAATTTTTGTTGTAATTTAATTTTTATATTTTAATTATTTTTTTTTTTTGGATTGTAAGTAGATGCTAAGATCTAACTAGTAGATCTTAGTACCAAGTTTAAATTTCTACATCTTTTAATTTTTATTTTTAATCTTCCGACTTCACTTTTGATTTCAAAACTCAAATCATTTTCTTTTTTTTAAAAAAAATTAAAGATTTTAAATCTAAAATACTATCTTTCCTGTGGATTTGACCCGACTCACTACTATCTATGCATTTTCAATGATTTTAAGAAGTCAGATTAAACTGATAAACACGGTGTCTTAACGACAACATCGCTCCTATCAAGTTTTTGTCGGTTCCCGTAGGCGTCCGACTAGAGGAGTGAGGAGGGAGTTCGGCTCCCGTAGGCGTCCGATTGGAGGGGCACGGAGGGAGTTTGGCTCTCCTGAGAGTCCGACTAAAGGAGTATGAAGGAGTTCGACTCTCGTGGGAGTCCGATTGGAGTTCGACCGCTAAGAAGTTCGACAGACTGAAGAAGTTCGGCAAAGATCAGGCCGGCTAAAGGAGTTCGGCAAGAGCTCGATCGGTTGAAGGAGTTTGACAGGAGCTCGACCGCTGAGGAGTTCGATCGGCTGAAGGAGTTCGGCTAAGACTCATCTGCTGAAGCTCTTTTGTGGCTATCGGTTGCATTAGGCAAAGCATCGAGCTGGATTTCGGTAGGAGTGGAGTTTATCCCCAACAATAGTCCCCCCACTCCCAAGTTCGAAACTCAAAGAAAGGGAGTGCAGAAAAGGCGACTGTCGAAGTCCTCTTCTGGGCTCTGTGTCGATTTAGGTTGAAGCTTGGGGGATATCTCATCTCCAGCCAAAGTTGATGCTGAAGTTGAAGCTTGGGGAAGATCTCAATTTTTGCAGCTGAGGTTGATGCGGGCGCTCGGAAAGATCTCATCTCTTACAGCTGAGGTTGATGCGGGCGCTCGGGAGAGATCTCATCTCCTACAGTCGAGGTTGATGCGGGCGCTCAGGGGAGATCTTATCTCCTACAGTCGAGGTTGTCACAATCGTTCGAAAGAGACTTTATCTCTAGTCGAGGTTGACACGGACTCTTGGGAGAGTCTTATCTCTAGCCGAGATTGATGCGGTTGCTCGGGAGAGATCTTATCTCTAGCCGAGATTGTCTCGGGCACTCAGAAGAGATCTTATCTCTAGCTGAGGTTGTCTCGGGCGCTCGAGAGAGATCTTATCTCTAGTCGAGATTGTCTCGATCGCTTGAGAGAGATTTTATCTCTAGCCGAGGTTGGCACGATCGGGAGAGATCTTATCTCTAGCCGAGGTTGACGCGATCGCTCGTTAGGAGAGATCTTATCCTGTTCCTAAGTCGAGGTTGTTCCGGTCGCTCGGGAGAGATCTTATCTCTAGCCAAGGTTATCGCGCGGCGCTCGGAAGAGATCTTATCTCTAGTCGAGATTGACACGGTTGCTCGGAAGAGATCTTATCTCTAGCCGAGGTTGACGCGGTCGCTTCGGGAGAGATCTTATCTCTAGCCAAGATTATCACGGGCGCTCGGAAGAGATCTCTTATCTCTAGTCGAGATTGTCTCGGTCGCTCGAAAGAGATCTTATCTCTAGTCGAGATTGTCTCGGTCGCTTGAAAGAGATCTTATCTCTAGTCGAGATTATCGCGGGCGCTCAAAAGAGATCTTATCTCTAGCCGAGGTTGACGCGGTCGCTCGGAAGAGATCTTATCTCTAGTTGAGGTTGGTGTAGACTTTGAGGCCTGGTCTTCGACTTTACTCACGTTAGGATGAGGTTCTCCTCCTATTTTTAATGGACTGTAGGGGCACATAAGGGCTGTTGTTAGGGCCTCTCCCCCATCCCGTTCTAAATGAACGAGGCCTTCAACTTTGCTCGCATTAGGACGAGATTCTCCTCATGTTCCTAATGGGCTGTGGGGGCACATAAAGGCCATTGTCTGGGCCTCTTTCCTCCATCCCATTCTAAATGAACGAGGCCTTCGACTTTGCTCGCATTAGAATGAGGTTCTCCTCCTATTTCTAATAGGCTGTGGGAGTACATAAGGGCCATTGTCAGGGCCTCTCCCCTCATTTCGTTCTAAATGAACGAGGCCTTCAAAGCTCGAGAGAGATCTTATCTCTAGCCGAGATTGACACGGGCGCTCGAAAGAGATCTTATCTCTAGCCGAGATTATCTCGATCACTCGAGAGAGATCTTATCTCTAGTCGAGGTTGATGCGGTCGCTCGAGAAAGAGATCTTATCTCTAGTCGAGGTTGGCACGGTCGCTCGGGAGAGATCTTATCTCTAGCCGAGGTTGGCACGGTCGCTTGGAAAAGATCTTATCTTTAGCAGAGGTTGACGCGATCGCTCGAAAGAGATCTTATCTCTAGCCAAGATTGGTATGATCACTCAGGAGAGATCTTATCTCTAGCCGAGGTTGACACGGTCGCTCAAAGAGATCTTATCTCTGGCTGAGGTTGTCTCGATCACTCGAAAGAGATCTTATCTCTAGCCGAGGTTGACATGGTGCGGGCGTTCGGAAGAGATCTTATCTCTAGCTGAGGTTGACATGATCGCTCGAAAGACATCTTATCTCTAGCTGAGGTTGTCTCGATCGCTCGAAAGAGATCTTATCTCTAGCCGAGGTTGACACGGGCGCTCGGGAGAGATCTTATCTCTGGCCAAGGTTAACACGGTTTGCTTGGGAGAGATCTTATCTCTAGCCAAGGTTGGCATGATCGCTCGAAAGAGATCTTATCTCTAGTCGAGGTTGTCTCGGTCGCTCGGAAGAGATCTTATCTCTAGTCGAGGTTGACGCGGTCGCTCAGAAGAGATCTTATCTCTAGCTGAGGTTGGCACGGTCGCTCGAAAGAGATCTTATCTCTAGCCGAGGTTGAAGCTCGAGCGCTCAGGAGAGATCTTATCTCTAGCCGAGGTTGGCACAGTCGCTCGGAAGAGATCTTATCTCTAGCCGAGGTTGAAGGATTTTGATCGGTTCATATTAGGATGAGGTTCTCCTTTTGTTCCTAACACGGCCACTATTGACTACTTCTTCCTGTCATCATGTAGTTTTTGTACCAAGAAATAATATTATTAAAATAGAAGAATTTTATTGAAAGAAAGTTACTGACAGTGCATCCCTGACTTTTTTATGTTTCAGGGTCATGGGAGCGTTGTTCCTTCGAGTTTCTTCAGGCAATAAGCTCTGGACCGGGTGACCTCCTCCATCTCATGCTGGCCTTCTTAATTTAGGGCGAGCTCCTCTTGGCTTTGATATTGGAAGATGATGAATCGCCGAAGTACCAAGCTCCTCCCAGACGTGGCATCGATGACACGGGAGGCGATCGACCTTTATGTTGTTCCTCCGTCATTGGTGGTTCTGGCTATGGCAGTGCCCTCGATCGATCTTCTCCTACTTCAAGCTGGCGTCCGAGGAATCGATCCAACTGGCCTCTTCTGACGAGTTCCTCAATTTCGTCTCGAAGTTGAACACATTCTTCAGTATCGTGGTCGTGGTTGTGATGGTAGAGGCAGTACTTGCTCCAATCGCACTTGTTTGAAGGAGATCGTAATTCTTCTGATCTTGGCAGCTGATTCCTAATTTTCGTCAAAACTTGAGCCTTAGAAGCGCATAGTTGTGGAACCTTCTAGGAGAAGGACTTCTTCGTGCCCTTCTATCGAGGCTTCCTTGATGGTGAGCTCGAGGAGTTCGGGCTTGCCTGCATCCGAGGGGAGTCCGTGAGCACGGCCGAACTTTGCTCGGCTCTCCATCGATGATGGGTCTATTATACTCGTCTGTCTGTCACTCTCCTAAGCTTCTTTGTCCTTCAACTTGAAGGCTTCTTCAGCTCGGACATATCCCACGGTCCGAGCCAGCAGATCGATGAAGTTTCTGAGATACTTCTTCTCTAGAAAGATAGTAAGTCATTCTTCTGAAGGCCGTCCTTGAGCGCGGCCATCGCCACAGATTGGTCCAGGTCCCGGACCTCTAATATCACGGCATTAAATCAGATGACATAAGCCCGGATGAATTTTTTCTACTTCTGCTTGACATTCATCAGGGAATCCAAACTTCGGCACGGACGTCGGCTGCTGATGAAGTGAGCCACGAACTGATGACTCATCTGGTCAAAAAAGAAGATCGTACCTAATTTTAATGTCGAATACCAGTTTTTCGCTACTCCCTTTAAGGTAGATGGGAAGGCTCGGCATAATATGGCATCTGAAGCATCGTGGAGTAGCATCATGGTCTGGAAGGTCTCTAGATGATCAACTGGATCAGAAGTTCCATCGTAGCTTTTGAATTGAGGAAGCTCGAAGTTCGGTGGGATTGACTCTTGCATAATTCGAAGGGAGAAAGGAGGATCGTTGCGAACGTTGTCAAGGTGAGTCGGGGCAACGTGGCCGAGCTCCTCAATCCGTCGATCCATCTCCCACAGTCTATGATCAAGAGCATCGTCTTGGTTGCAGATCTTCGAGGGCTTCCCACTACGAATGGAGAAGGTCTCCTCTAGAGGAGAACTATGATCCGAACACGGATCCTCTGCTCTCCGTTTCTTCTTCTCAAAGGCGATGGGTATGCTAGTTCGAGTACTCTACCTTGAAATCGATTTTCGACATCTCGATGGTGGGTTTTCTGGTGGAATCACCGTCGAAGGTCATCGCACAGCCTGCATCATCTCAACGAGGCCACGAACCTACTGGATCAGTAGGTTGAACTGCTCCACATCTATCATGGGTACAGGTGGAATCCGAGTTGTCGAAGCTGAAGCGGGAGCAGATGAATCTAGTGCGGAGACCGTCGATCGTCGAGTCGAAGCTCTTCTGGAAGGTATTCTTTCTCGAGAAAGAACTCTGGAGAGAAAGAAGAGAGATCTCCGGAGAGAAAAGAGAGAAATCATTGCTATGCACTTCTTTAAGAATAAGAAAACCTCAGAGGTGGAGGATCCTTCCTCTAGCACCAAATTTGTTGGTGCAGAATCTGATTGACGTCGGATCGAGCTGGAGCAGAAGAGGATGAGGTCGCCGTCGGTGATCTGCAAAATAAAATTTCGTCTGAAATCAGTGGTGGTGGCACCGACAGGATCCTCCGATGGTCAAGTCAGCTCTTCTGGCCAACAAAAATGGAGTGCTCAGCAGTGAAAAGCGAGCTTAGAGTTTTAGAGGAGAGAGGAGAGCTTCTAAAAAGCATATCTGAAGGATCTCTTTTTATAGATGGAGCTTGTAGCGGATTGATGGTGATGGCCATACCGTCCGATCGCGGGCCGCTCGAGGCCGCATAAAGTTCGGTACGGAGAGAAAGACATCATCAGATGGATAGTGACAGCCATACTATGGGTCATGGGCCGCATGGCGCTGGTTATGGAGAGAGTGGTATTGTCAGTAGTGGTGGCCATGTCGTCCGATTGTGGGCTGCATAGAGCTTGTTACGAAGAAAAAGATGGCGTCAGACCGGTAGTGGCGGCCATACCGCTGAGGTTCAATAGTCGTAAGTGAAGAATCTTGGTGTATATCTATTTCAGAGGAGCTCATACTCCTAAGGGGGATACGTCTGGAGGGGATCATTCGGAAGGAGTTCGATCGAAGGGATGCTCAGAAGGAGTTCGATCCTTAGAGAAGTCTATCTGCAGAAGCGATCCGAAAGGAGTTCGACCGAAGGAGAAGTTCGGCAAAAGTCTGACTTCTATAGGCGTCCGATTGGAGGAGCGCGGAGGAAGTTTGGCTCTTATAGGCATCCGATTGGAGGGGCGTAGAGGAAGTTCGGCTCTCCTGGGATTCCGACTAAAGGAGTACAGGAGAGTTTGGCTCTCGTGAGAGTCCGACTGGAGTTTGGCCGCTGAGGAGTTTGGTAGGCTGAAGAAGTTCGGCAGGAGCTCGACTGGCTGAAGGAGTTCGATAGGAGCTCGGCCGCTGAGGAGTTTGGTCGGCTGAAGGAGTTTGGCTAAGACTCGTCTGCTGAAGCTCTTCCATGGCTATCAGTTGTATTAGACTGAGCATCGAACTGAACTTCGACAGGAGCGGAATTTATCCCCAACATCATGTATTTGGGCAAACCGATCTAATTATTATATCATGCATTTTCTATCTTTTTTTCTTATTAAATATTTTAAAACTATTTTATGTGTTGATAGAAAATCATCAAAATATGTTGTTATTTTATTTTAAAGTGTTTTTAGTGGCACCAATTATGAATAATTATGTAAATCTCCAAATTTGGATGGTCTTTTTATCCATTCTTGAACTTTAAAGTTCTAAAATTTAGTGCGTAATATACCTCTAGAAACTATATCTTCAGCCAAAGATTTAATCAATCAATAATCAATAACAATATATATGTTAGAAATGTCTGTATTATCTATAGTGTATTTTTAAGGAAAAAACATCCATTAGATAACCAATTTATTCATAAACAATATGAAATCATGTGCATGATAGAACGTTGATATCCACAAGTAAGTTGGAGAATTCCTTATCATGACTGATTAATTAAACATTACAAAGCTTAGAGCGCTTATTGCATGATGCACTGCCAATAGTGTTAAAGATGACTAGAGACAATGCTATAGGCATCTTGAGTAGCAAATTTAGTAAAAAGACATCACAACGTTAGAAACTTGATAGTCAAGAACATTGATTACTTTACCACGAGATAGGCACATGATGACATTAAGAAGCAATTTCCTCACCATGTTACATGATAAACATATGAGAGTAATGTTCAAGTTCAATGATAATATATCAAAACTCCTAGAAATCAAAAGCTCAAATCTTTAAAATCTATTTCAGTTTCATGCTCAAAATAACTCCCGTGCATGTGTTGAGTTGGAACTTGAAGAGTACCTACTAACTGAAGGTCCACCAGATGATGATGATGTGGAGATTAGGTTAGAAATATCCATCGTAGGAAAATACATTGCTCTAGGCATCTTTGGTGGCAAATGGGGGAGCGGAGCATCAAATTTGAGGACATTAATTGCTTGTCTTATTGATGGTCTTAGATTATAATCTGGATGGGCACACCACAACCCTACAACCATGAAACGCTCAATTTGTTTCTCATCCAATTCCATCTTTAATCGTTTATCCACTGCTGTTAAACATATGCTTTTTCCATAAAGCTCCCAAACCCACTCTACCAAGTTCACCCTATCTCGCTCTTCCTTTATATCAATTGGTTTTCTACCACATGCAATTTCCAATAGAACTACTCCAAAGCTGTATACATCTGATTCTTTGCTAGCTTTTCCTGTAAAATTATATGATGCATTTAATTAGGAAAAATCTAATTTAGATTATAAATGTAAATTCAAGTTAATTAAAACAATATATATGGACCCAACTAAACAAGTCAACTATGATTCAGACTCGGTATTGTCATGTTTGCATTCATAATGAGCCAAGCTAGCTTGGGTTATTCTTGGCTACAATGGTTGATGGATTAAGCCTCCTCGGTTGATATTCAGTTTGAGCAATCAATAGCCTTTTGCATGGGCTCGATCAATTGACGATTTGGGTTAGACAAGCCTGATTGAGGAAAATTCCTTAACCTATATCGTTTTTGGGCATAAAATTGTTGGTAGGAATTTATCTATGGTTAACCAACATCAGTCGACACAAAAGTTCAGCTGATTTTAACTTCCTATCATGCAAATAGAGGTGGTTTTGTCTTCTTCAAATACAATAGAGATCGAAGATTAACGTTAAAAGTCTGTGCAAATAAGACTATTAGATTCTTTGCGAGCTAAAATCAAGCCTGGCTATTGATAAAATGGGGAAGAAGTGATTTGTCTAACTTATAGGAGAGTTGATGAGACCTTACACATGGTAGGCCTAGACCACAAGGCTGCCATGGGCTCAAAGAGCCCTTTAATTTGCTTGGTCTAGGCCCAGCCACAATCAGCTGTTCAGCTCTACGAGGACAAATAAGACATCTCTCTATATAATTTTCATCGGAGAAGTATTCATTCAAAGAGCCTTCAAAGTACAGTTAGAGTTATAATATTACTTACCTGTAGTAGCGTATTCAGGTGCCATGTATCCCCTAGTCCCAGCCAGAACCGTTGTTTGCATGATACTGTCATGATCCACAAGCCTTGCTAGCCCAAAGTCACCAAGTTTAGCATGGAACCATGAATCCAGCATCACGTTGCTTGGCTTGACATCTCTATGGACCACGCACTGCTCCCACTCTTCGTGAAGATAGAGTAATGCCGAGGCCAAGCCGAATGCGATCTCATACCTCTCTGGCCAAGTTAGCAATCTCTCCTCACTGTATAGATGGTAATCAAGGCTTTTGTTGGACATATACTCGTAGACAAGTAACAAATCACCTCTTTCATGACAATAGCCAATGAGTTGCACGAGATTGCGATGCCTCAACCGGCTTATGATCGTTACTTCCGATATGTACTCTTTCTTCCCTTGCTTAGAATCTCTAGAAATCCTTTTGATTGCCACTTCTTGCTTCGTATCATGCAACACACCCATGTAAACCTCCCCAAAACCTCCTTCCCCAAGCTTTGCCTCCTCAACAAAATTTCTAGTTGCAATCACTAATGCACCATAAGAAAATTTCTTAGGGCCGCCACCTCTCTCGAATGCATTATTGATGGACAATTCAAGAGCCATCTCTTCTTCTTCTGCTTCCATCCCTCCACTGGCCCTCTTACGCCATACCGCATACCACACTACACCCAACCCACATAGCAAGATCCCGGTACCAACAGCAAGCCCCACCACCAATCTCATCTTACTCTTCTTCTTGACTTCAAAAGTTTCGTTACTTGGAGTTGGTCCAGGACTAGGAGCAAGATATTGAGAACTCAAATTGGAGGAAAAGAAATCCCAGAAACAGATGCAATGCGACTCGTTAACGGACCCGGTGGAAGCTGAGAAACCAATCTCTACATTCTCAGGAAGGTAATCCCTCAAGTCCACAACATGAAAGAGGCTCCAATTTCGCTGAGGATCTGAAGCATTTCTGAGGAAGACGCTCAAATTTTTAGAAATAGCATTATAACTAATGGATGCGATGAATCGTACATCTCTGATGCTAGCTTCCAAGTCCACTTGTTCGTCAGAAATGATCGAACAAATGTCGATGCCCACATGGTTGAAGCTCAAATCATGGTACTCATCGTTCTTGTAGCTATCAAATTCGACAGCTACGACCGTATTGTTTGTTATATTGTTGCGGCCGATATTTTTAAATAGTCCAAGAGTTCCACCGGATGAATTCGATATGTCCTGAAAAGGGAAGGGTGAGATGAAGAAGGCAAGCCCATCGCCACTTACATTTTGTCCGAAGCTGTTGATAGAGAATTTGAAATTTGTTGTGAAGTTGGCAAGCGTTCCTGAAGCTTTGTCCCAAAGATGCACCGGTTTACCATATGTGGCTCTTCCAACGCTACCGCCAAGGGAAGTGCCCTGCAGGTTCTTGGTCAGTTGGAGGTTGCTGTCCTCAAAGAAAGCATCGCGCGATAAGTTTAAGTTTGGCTTGTTCAGTTGATCGCTAGTGAAGTTGAAAACGAGTGGGTTTACAGGGGGAATCAGGATGGATAACAGCAGACAGAGGAGAACTAGGATGTGGGGAGATCGAGATCTAGAGTTGCAGGGAGCCATTGCTTAAGATGGGTAGGAAGTTTGCCAAGCTAGATTTTCTCAAGCGGTAGAAAGACAAGGGATTCTTAACATCGTCAAGAAATTGTTCTTTGGAAATTAGTAATTTGAAGAGGATAATGGTTGGTCGGTCATGCGTATGGAGAGCCACCCATCTTCGAGATGGTTGACTTGGCGACTGCTGCAGAAGTCGCACGACAGAAAATTCTGTTCATATGAAGAGGACAGGTGTGCTTTATTTTCATTGCATGGCTAGTCTAACCGGTATGTTCTCCGGATTGGCCGTGTTTGCATCTTGCAACTCGGAAGGATCAAATCTTGTGATGATACATTTCTGGCATCATGGCTGAGCTTAATATATGTTATCCAAAGTTACACGGGCACATCTCACAACAAACCTCTAAAATCAGGTATGAGATCTGATTTTATTTTCTTAGATTCTATTTGGCTATGATTTTAGAGTGTCGGAAAGTACTTTCTAGTTCTTTAAAAATATTTTTGGATAGCACAGTGATGTTTGATAAAAAATCAAGAAGCTGTTTTAACTTTATTAGAAAGCTCTAAAAATTTATTTAGAAAAAAAAGCTTCATTTTGATAATTTTTTTTTAAAAATACTTTCTGATTAATATCGGTAAGATATTTTGATTTAAGTAAATTTTTTAATGACTAAAATGCCCACTAACAATCCTCATCTTATATCATATCATATTATATTAATTATTATACTATAAATATAATATAATAATAAATTAATATTATGATATACTATAAACATATAACATAATCTATTATAGGATTATTATATTATATTAAATTATGTATTACATCATAATTATAATAATATTATATTAAAGTATAATATTATATTATATTGTAATATTATATTATATTATGTGATAATAATATTATACAGCAAAATAATATTTTAAAATATAATAATATTTATGTAAAATATTTTTTATTTTAGTTACCAAATATATATTAAAATTTTAAAATATTTTATAAATATGGTTACTAAAAAGTAAATAGCTTTTTGTGAAAACTCTACTTTTCGAAAGCTTTGCTTTCAAAAGCTTCAAAACTCTATTATCAATAGCAATCTCAAACAGGATCATAGTGACTCGGGTTTGAGAGAGCCATTGCTTGAGAAGTCTAACGTGCTTGTGAAGATAGATTTTTTGAGTGGTAAAAAGAGAAGGGAGCTGTAACTTCATCAATAAATTGTTAATTGGAAATTAGTCAGTTGGGGGAGGATAATGGTTTGCCTGACATGTTATATTTGCACGATAGATTCCTATACTACTATAGATAGCTATCATATCATCTATCTTAGGGATAGACGTTTCTAATTTATCTTGGGAAAGGACATGTCCGAATATATACTTTTTTGTGGGCTACATGGTGCATCATGGATATGGAGAACCATCCATCTCCAAGATGGATGACCTAATAGTCACTGCAAAAGTTGCACCGTAGAAAATTCCATTCAGGTATGCTTTATTTTCAGTGCACAACTAGTCTAATTGGTATGTTGTTTAGGCTGCCTATTTTTGCATCTTGCAACTTGGAAGGATCCAGTCTCGTAATAATACATTTCTGACGTCTAAGCTCGATGCATGTTCAAAAGTTATATAAAACACATTTCATAGCAAACCTGTAAAATCAGGTATGGCATTTGATTTCGTACTCTTATTGACCTGGGTTTCAAAGAACCATTGCTTTAAAAGTCTAGAAGGCTTGCCAACCTAGATTCTTTCAGTGGTTGAAAGACAATGGACCGTAACTTCATCAAGAAATTGTTAGTGGGGGATCGGTCTTTTTTATCTTTTTTTTTTTTTAATTCTTAGTATTTTAGTATGGGTCCCATCATACCAATTATCTATTTAGTAGTGATAAGAATATATATGTATGTTTGTAACCAAACCAAGCTCTACATAAAAATTAATAATTTAAGACTTCTAAATCCTAAAATTTATGATAATAGTTACTAGCATATTAGTTAAATATCATAATAGCATTTCTAGTTTCCAGCATTTCAACTTATATACCATAAATTACAAATTTATAGTAGAATTTATAATGGAGCACCACCAATAAAAAAATATTTATTAAAAGATGGCAGTATTTTTACTGTAATTCAGCAAAAAAATAGAATCTAATAGCATATAATAAAAAATGCCCCAAATAATTTACTGTCAAAAGTCATTTTTGTTATAGCACTTGTTGGGAGTAGTGGAAGGAGCGAAATGCTTAAATATTCTTAAAGAAATCGAGTTCTGTCGATTGCGCCTTGCTGGAAATCCTTGTGGAAGTCAAGTTCAGCTGGAAGCATCCGTGTTCACACTGAAGTTGCTTAATCCTCGTATGAAACTTCGGAGCAACCTCGCATCTTTGGCGCCGCATCTTGGGCCACATTGATTCCCTTCGTCAGAAGAAGGCTGACCCACATAAGGGTACAGAGTGTTTGCATGCGCACGGTGAAGATAACGGAGAACCTTTATACTGTTTCTGAAATTATTTAGCTTGTTGTAAGGTGGTTTATCTGGTGTTCTTACAGACCAATATCTTTTTGTAAAAGACTTCTTATCGATCTTTTGGATGCTGATTGGGACCTTTGGTCCTGTAACTGCAGCAACAGTTAGTACTTTACTCCTTTTGGATGTTTTAGCAGGTGATCTGTATCTCTGAATCTTAGTTGTTTCTTTTAATTCTAGCTTTATGCTCCATTATTTATCATAAAACAAGACTTCTAATCGCTCTTTTATCTTTTCCTATCTTACAAATCCACTGTAAATAGTTTCTGCAAACTCTTCTTTTCAATGAGGGCCGGGTGGCTATGCCCTCTTCGTCAACTCAAAAGACACTAGCAAAAAGCTAGAGGGAGATAAAAATTGGTCCACTTGTCAGGGAAGACACGATACTTAAGGGCTGGAAGAAATATTACTGGGACTGCCGTCGAGAATTTTAAAGTTGTAAAATTGAACAAAATTAGTGCTAATTTATCGTGAAATTTTAGCTATCATAACTGAGTAAAAAAGTAGTAAAACCACCCAACAAGTGGTGCTGCTTCAGTAATCAGCATCAGAGAAAAGAAGACGTCATATGCGTCTGAATCTAACCCAAAGGAAGCACAAGATATTAACTATATCTAAATATGCAAGGCTTAGAAACTGGTGAATTCATGAAGACAATTGCTGGGCCTTAAATGGAGGCACCTTTCTAACACGCTAGAGGTCCCAGGGATTGGCTGATATTGATCTGACTCGTCACTCAGGTTTCTTAAAGAATATTATTGAGCCAACCCAGTGGGTGGCCGAAATGAAGATGGACCAAGATATCGGTTTATGTAAACTGAGATGAGTAGCTGGATGGAATTTAAAGCAACCTCAAATCCTAATTACTTGGCAACAGAAAAGGATCAAATCTTCTAAAAAATTGCTGAGATTTCGTCTCCTCTCCCATCCTTGTCTGCTTCAGTCAACTATTAGCTTTTCGCATGCTTAATTGAGAGAACCTGATCCCGATACCATGCAAAAATGGGTCATTTAGTAGGGTGGAAATGCGAATCCCTAATAGCTCGATCAAACTTGGGATAACCAGAGGTAGGAGGTTCCTTATGCCTGGGACCATACTAACCCCATTTTTGATCCCATGAATTCTATGAAATCACTGAAATGATCCTTTTATTAGCAAAATGTAATTAATCTTTTGATCTAGAAATAGTCATTATGATTTTTTTTTGTTTTTTTATGTGTATTTTTTGGATACACACTATGATTTCAGTGGCCCTATGGCATAAGGTAATCATATAATGGGTTATAAAAGCCGGTTAAGAGAGTGGCAAAGTCATCCAAAAAAACGAAAAAGCCTTTATCCTGTGATTTCCCACTTTACCCTAGAACCATATATTCTCATTGAGCATAAGAGCAACCTATCCTCCAAGGATTCCTTATTCTACTTCCAAATTAAGCCTCCGGGTTTGGATCACTTGCCTGAAATTTACCCTTCCCCCGATAAAATGAACCCTCATTTGGGCGGTTCAGTAGGGAGCACGTCGTATCAGCTTGAGCTATGGATAAGTTTGGGCAAGGTCAGCTACGGAATATGGAAGACTTGATGTAGAAGTGGCATCAATTTAATTATTTAGTCTGCTCACGAGATGACCCGAGCGTCAAGTCTATGAATTGAATTATTGGAAGGTAAGTTGTCCCCATTAACGCGTGATGGAATGCGACGGCTGGACGGCATGACTTCTTTTGACGGTGCATTTGAGTGATGCCAACACTAATTAAAGGTTGGAAGAGTATATATGCAAATTTTCTCGTATAATTTGTAATGAAATGCATGCTTCTTTGATGGTGCATTTGGGTGACGCCAACACTAATATATATGCAAATTTTTTTGAGTAATTAGAATTGAGATGCGACGGATGGACGGCATGAACACGTCAAATGGATATTAATTAAAGCTTTCTTGCACTGGCTCCTACTTTTCCGGTCAGCCTTCCACCATAAGTTCTCCCGCTTCTTCGAACTTTCTCGAAGCCAAACTCATACGACACTGTATGAACGCCTCCAAGAAGTCGAGGTTGCTGTGCAAGATCTGTCGCCTACAAGGATCCGATAATGGAAGCTTTTCTCTGGAGTTGGTGATATTACTGGATTATTAATCCATCCTCATGTTAATTTAATATTTTCCACTCTTTCAGCCTTAGCATATATCAAATTAGAGATCCGATTATTGCTTCCAAGAGTCCGACAGAAGTTCTGCTGGCCGGCAGAGAGCAATTACTAAATTTCACATCCTTGTATTTACGATCTTCAGGGTCCGGTGATTTGGGCAATGAATTGGCTCCGGTCAGGTCAAAGAAAAGGACAGCAACCTACTCCGACGGGGTCCGTCCGGAGAGTCGTTCTTTGGTATTAATTATTCTTCGGACGCTTGCAAAGTTCATGCGGAAAATTTTATTAAAAAAAGTTGATGTTACGGATGACCTCGTTGGACTGCAATTATAAGTCCATGCACGTTCCCTTAAATCTTAGTGTGGCCTTTTTACGTTACGTCAGCTGATGGAGTACCCGCGCATACATTTAAGATTCTGTTTTATAGCTGTGCTCGTACAGCTACCAAAAGAAAACACCAAATATAATATATAATGTAATAGAATTTAAGAACAAGAGGGACATCAGAATTCGATCCAAACCTGTCTCGATAAGAAAAGGGATGGCCTGAGTCTGAGCACAGTTTGGCTCACTCTAAATTAGCTAAGACCAACCGATGTATTAGGTGACTATAACGTGCCTGTCTTTGCATACGGTAGAAAGTGAGAGAGCAGGGAGTATACAGAATTGCCGGATAGTTCTCATGCCCTTCTTTTCATATAATATTATACTATATTTTATTAAAAAAATATTATATTATATTATATTATATTTTTATTTTATTTTATTTCATTTCATACTATATTGTGTTATATTATATTACGTCTGTTATGTTACGTTATATTATTTTACATTGCAAAATAAGTTTGCTACGTGCTATGTTATGTTACACTGTTATATATATTACATGAGGTAGAGTATGGCATGGCACCGTACATAATAGAATATATAGCACAATATGTTATGGTAACATATATATTAGATTAAATTTTATACATCTTGTTTATATTACATAAAACTTTGGTGGGTAGGGCTAGGTTAAATTTGATGAGGATGAGCCCAATCAAATTATTAATCAAGCCTAAGTTTCTCAGTGGGCCATCTTGGCCTGTTAAGCCCAATATCCTTACCCAGCCTGCCAAAAGGTCTAGTTTTGGGGCAACGCTTGGCATGATAAAACTTTTTTTAATTACTTTAAATTATCATAGTCCCTTCGAATTGACATCTTGAACCATGCCACTAAATGAAGACAACTAATTGGTGTCAGTTAGCTCGTGACCTTTTAGAGTGATTTTTGAGTTTCTGTAGTATTTTCTCTTTTGAGATTTAGTAGCATGTTCATTACATTTAATAAGTGTTCATTACCACTGAGTTGACCTGCTATTGATTCTTTTTTACTTCTCCGTGGTCTAATTTAAGCTTCATTAATTGGGCATGTGTTGCATCCTTTTATCTAATTTTGCGAACCAATCAAAGATTTTTAATTTAATGGTTCAAAATGATACTAATGGAAAGATGTTTTTGAGATTACTTTTATGTAATGCTTTAGATTTAGGTCATACTTACTTGATGTATCTTGTCAATAAGACTCTCTTAATCTAAGTGCAAAAATAATGTGAAACTTTATAATTCTCACTAGTTTGAGGTATACGGTTACTTTTATTGATGATTTTTTAAGATATATTTAGATTTATTTTGTTAGAAAAAAATCAAAAATATTTGAGAAATTTTATTATTTTAAAAATTTGGTTGAAAATCTCTTTAAATTAAAGTTGGCTATGTAAGAATAAATGGTGGTAGTGAATATGTTTCATAGGAGTTCTCTAATTGTTTGATTAGTTACGATATATACAGGCAGTTTACTTGTCTAAGAACTTAAACTGAGATGGTAGAGAGAAAGGATAGACATTGATTCGAAACTTTCCATAATATGATTAATGCAAAAAATATGAAGCAAAAATTTTGAGCAGAGTGCAAGTAAATGGTAGTTTATATTCTTATAGGATAACTTTGAGAAGTATCCACAATATAATCCCCATAAAAAAATATTTGAATAGGATCCTAATATATCTCATCTTCATATATTTGGATGTATTTGTTTTGTGATGATTATGATACATTTTCAAATAAGACAGATAAGAAGCTCTCTACTAGGTACATGTTACTTAGCTACGACGAAATTAGGAAAGGTAGGACGTGCATTAATCTTGAGATGATGAAGATTTATATCTCCATATATATTTATAAATGGATTTATAATGTGAGAAAAAAGAAAGATTTTTATAAGGACTAGCTAACGAATATCTTCACCAAAGGATTACCGACTAAATGGTCTAAAGATTTGCACAACAAGCTCTATGTTGTCAATATGGATTTCACAACGAAGGAAAGTGTTGAGAATCATTGTTTGTTTTAGGATTCCAGTTCCTAGTTTTATTCTATTTGGTTATCCAACTTAAAATATGTATTCTTTATTCTACTAATTCTTCATTCTAAGATATTTATTTTTGTCTTTTAATAATTATGAAAATTTATCTTTTAGTAAGTGTTAGCTTTTAAATTTTGGTAAGAATCAAACATTCTAGCCGCATGATGCTCTATTTAAAGAGACTTTTCTCGTCTCTTTTAGGTGGTGTGAGAAAAGATAGAGAGAGGGAGAGAGTAAGATGTGTTTTCCTTGGTGAGATATGAGAGTGAGTTTTCGTATGTACCTTAATTTTTTAATAAAATATTTTTTCTTTTCTAATTTTTTGAGCATCACTTTTTTGTTATTTTTTACTTTAATGCTTGCTCTGGATCTTGGGCTAGTATGCCGATCTACTTCAGATAGCATATCATTCTATAATAATATTCCTAGATGCCACATTAATTCTAAGTATGCTTTATATATTTTTTTTAAATTTTTTAAATTTTATTTGTTTCAACTATTTATAAATATTAGTAGGGTTTTATATAATTACCAAAATACTCTCCAACAATGACCTCCATAACAAGACCAAACCTCATCTCTTTTCTTTTCTGAAGATTAGGATTCATTCCACTCACACCCTACGGATTCATTCCACTCACACCCTACTGGATTGCCCCCATCTCCAACCACTCCTATAGTACGTCTCTCTCTCTCTCTCTCTCTCATGTGCATGTGGTGCACATACACAAAGTTCACTCACGGTGGAAAAGGGTGACGTGGGGTTGGAGCATGATGGAAAAAGACATGAAATGGGGAAAGAAATTGTGTAATCAATTAAAGTTTATAATTCTAAAGGGGTGGTCCAACTATAGTCAATCAAAATTTTAATAGAAGCTTAAATTAGAGAACTAGCTAATAGCTTCATCATTGTCTAACGTACCACTCCTAAATTTGATGGCAAAGATTTAATATTTTGTGATATTGTAAAAAAAATCAGTAGGTACTGAAGCAAAACCCTTCTAAGTTTTCATATTTGAATCCAATTTAAATATACATAGTGAGAGATCTTTGATTAAACCGATTGAAAATAAGTAACTAAACTAAGATATATATAAAAATATATAAATTATGAATATAGGGATAGTGACATAAAATAATCGTAGTGTCCTCAAGGAAGAAACCACAAGCACACTAATTTTCACCATAAGTCAATCTAGATAGCCCATGCTGGTAAGCTGAAGTACCACCTCTTTCATCGATATAAGACATGGGATATTTCAGTGGCAATATTTGGAAGCAACCATACCATGTCATGCATTGTGTTCTAGGCATAGCCAATCACATATTATGTGCCTTGCGGAAGCAAACCACAAACTACTAGACTTCTACAAAATGATAGAGTAATTCAATAGAATTAACAAATAATTTTTATGTTATTTTACATATGACAAGCAAACAATATGACTGAAGAACAACTTGCACGTCCAATAGATGACATGGTTTAATTATTGAATCTTTCAACATAGATTTAGGGTCTTCGCTGTTTTTGTGTTTGAAATAGAAAATTTATTAGTAGTTATTAATTAGTTGAAAGCTCCTCAGACGATGAAGATGAGGAGATAAGACTAGAAGCATCTAATTGAGGAGATGACAATGCTAATATAGTTATCTTGGGTGGTAGATTTAGCAATGGTGCAAGATTTCAGAGAACAGGAATGGTCCGTCTCATGGTCAGTCTTTCATTATCTTCAGGATTGGCACAACATGGTCCCAAAATGATCAAGCGATGCACGTCACTATATATGGCCATACATCTTTATGGCCTTTTGTCCACAACAATCAAACACTCTCCTTTTCCATGCTCCTCCCAAATACTTTGTACAAAATTCAATTTGGTATATTGCTTTCTATCAATATTCAAAATGAAGACCTTTGCCATACTCTACTTGTTGGATGGCATAATGCACCTTCACAAATTTATACTTATGATTGCTTATTTGTCTAAAAGAGTTAAAAGTATAAAATTTTTATCTTTTGATAATTGACTAACATATGCGCGAGCAGAGTTCCCAGTATTTAATAAATCACTCAATGAACTAAAATGATTCATAGATATGTTGATGCTATACTTATGGAGAAACAATAATATAGAGAACATCACCTGTAGGTTCATAAATATGAATTAAAAATGGATGTAGTTACTATGAAAAGTACTTCATCTATTGATTCAGCTAGCTTCTACACTAAAATATGTTTATTCATGTTAAGACTCTAGAAATCCTTCACTCCTCTTTCTTTTGAAGGCAGAACAATGACATGAAAACGTGAGGATTTCACTAATGGAAAGATGGTTTAAGCACAAATATTTTTAAAACTTGTTCAAAAGATTATTTAAAAATTCATAGAGTGGCATCTATTGTATGAAAATTCAACATGTTTCTAGATGTTCAATATGTCCCCAATAAATAAGCTTCCACTTTAGATTGAAGATGAGACCAATAGACCTAATAGAGATTGAAACATGGTTAGCACCAAATAATGTTGTAATTGGTTCTAGAATAGACTGATCTATTTAGGTTAAAGTATTTTAATTTCAAGCAAAATTTCAAAGCAAGGAATGAAGGATCAAGGGAGATACATGACTAACACCCAATAGTTGGTTCTAGTTGGAGACTAATCTATTTAGGCTAAAGTATTTTAATTTTAACCAAAATTTCAAAGCAAGGAACAAAGGATCATGGGAGATCCTATACAAATGAAGCATAATCATCGCATAAGCTTAGTGAAGATACCATTGTTGTCCTATCATGGAGCTATAGATCAACCTTTCGTAATGTCAATGGTCAAGAACAAGGAGAGGGATGAATTTTTTTATTTATTTTTTGCATGAGGCTGTTGTGTAAGGGCTCATTTAGTACTCTTTAGTTTTCATGAGATATTCATGTCATATCTTAGGTTTTCAAGGATATTTAACACAATATTAATGAAAGCAGTCATTTTTTGAGATTTATTTTTTGTTTTTTAGATTTATTTACCTCAGTTGGGTATGTTAGGTGAATCTAACTACAAGTTTTATAATATAGCTTTATCTAGATATTAGCAACCATTATATATATATATATATATATATATATAGAGAGAGAGAGAGAGAGAGAGAGGGAGAGAGAGAATACACTCCATTCGAATAGATCTAGAAGTAAATCCAGTTGCTTCTAGGGCCATCCAATTTTGCACCAATCTTGAAGTAACAAGGGTCCTAATTAACATGTTAATAAAAGTTGTTAAGAAAAAAAGAAAAAGAAAGCATTAATGGGATGGGACGTGCAACAAGAGAGTTATTTTTTTTAAACATGGTGTTGCCGTAATGGAGAGAGGTTGAAGATGTGTGATCTGTAGACTAGTCACTTCGTTAATTACTAGGATCCAGTTCATTAATTTCTAAGGAAATACAAATTGGTCATGGATAAATAGAAACCTGCATTTTCCTGCATCAATAAACTAAAACATCTAAAGAATAAAACACCAACCCTCTAAGATAAATACAAATCCTTTAGGATAAATACCTAGTCTGTGACGATAAACATAAACACCATAGAAATAAACAGTAACTTGATCCCCACCCCACCTTTGGTTAATTCAAGGCTTATGATAAATAATAAGGATAAAGGGTAAACACAAAGTTCTGATTTCTATCCAAGAAAAAAAAAAAAAAAAAGTTCGGATGCAATAAATATAAAGTAGTGTATGATAAACGCAAACCTCCTAGGAGTAAATACAAATGAGCCATGGATAAATAAAAACTTGCGAGGTAACTTCTTATGCTCTCCTCTAGAAATAAACAGAAATATCTAAAGAAAAAACACTAAGCACTTACCAGTGATCATAAAGGCTCCGGGATAGACATCCAGTTTGTGGCAATAAGATCAAAAAAAAAAAAAAAAAAAAACACCACAAAAGTATTAGAGGCATGAGTGCCAAGATTTAGTGAAGTGCTTTCTTTTTCCTAACATGGCAATATCCCAACAATTAATGAAGTGATTTTTTTTGAAACCCAGCACTGCTACAATGGAGAGAAAGGGAGAGAGCGTACAAGTTGCTCATCAATGCTTTCCCCCCTTAACGGCTCCTATTAATTTGTTAACCAAGGCCCTTATTACTCTAGGATTAGTGTAGTATCGGATGGCTATGAAGGTGATAGAGATTGCCTCTGCATCCATTCGAATGGAGCATACTATCTTTTCTCCCAGGTTTGAGTGGGATCCCATAATCATGGGGTACAACACCATTTTAGTGTTCTTTCCCTCAGGCTCATCTCTACTTCGTGCTCACCGGCAAGGGACCATGAGAGACCAGTTCTTCCAATTCTTCATCTGCCATGGTCTGAGATGGCACAACATCTCACTATCTACAATTCCAAGTTCTCTTACAACTTCATATATATTTTGCCATTACATGCCTGGTATACTATGATTATTAGAAGGGTGGTCCTTGTTGGCAGGAATTTTTCAACTTATGAGGTGTTTGCCCTCCCAAATTTCATGTCTGTCACACTAAGGGATACAACATACTGGATTTTAGTTAACATCAGGGATGCCACCTATGGCTGCCCTCCTCTCCCCACGGCAAGATTCCGAATCAGAATGGATACCAAAGGCCCTTTTTTCCAAAATTCAAGAGCCCCAACACATCAAGAAGATCCAACCATGTGGCTTCATAATCAAAATACGAAGTAAAGAGTCCAAGATCCCAATAAAACTAATGGAAACAAGGAAGAGGACCATGTTTCCAATGGCCTGCAAGTGAAAGACAGAGGCAACAAAGAAGCCTAGGAAAGCAGAGTATTCCCGACCACTGAAGACTCCTCTCCATTCACTCTAGCAGGGTGCTGTAGGGATGGATGTGCAGATAAATCCAAGAATGATGGCCTCACCTTGCTAGGGGTGTCTTCTCTAGCAATGGTACCCCGACCAGTTATAGAGAATAACCAAGAACCAGAATTGGCCTTCCTAACTAGCTCAAACAATCAGGTGATTGAATCTGGTTCAAGTAATCAATTTGGTTTTAACTTTGGATCCACTCTCAGGGCATGAGGGGCTCGAGAAGACTAACAAATGGACTGATTTGATCTTCTTTAAAAGCCTTGTCACCACTGATACCGCAAAATCCCACACTCACCCCTCCTGCTTTGGTCACGTTTCATCGATGTGGGACAAAGATGTGGCTCTTAGATACATTTATGAGTTGCTAAATCAATACCAGCATATTGGAGATCAAACCAAAGCGTATGCAAATGCCACTCACTCCCTCAGCCATGTGAAGGAAGTAGAAGCTATACCAGCTAGCTCTGATGCCATGGAAGATTACATTTAGATGGAACTCAATGATGAGATGGCAGTTAATAAGGATGCTGACTTAGAGGTCATTTCTTTTTCTCAAACCTGTTTTTCTACAGTAATAGGCATTGAGGAGAGAGTGCATGGAGAGCTTGATGCCTCATATATAAGAAGAAAACGCTTGACAACTTGAAACCACCCCTTCAAAGATCTTGGATGCATCCTCCTTCAAAGTTGGCAAATCCTCTAGAACAAGGGTAGTCAGTGCAGTAACAAAAGTAACAGCAAGTTTGCTTCTAGCAAGACGAAAGAAGAAAGATATCATTGAAGCTGACTACCTGGACCCTATTAGGCTATTAAGCTCCATTCCCCATCAGCTTCTGCTTGAATGGGGGAACGCATCTGGCTTTACTTTCATGGAAGATGTGGCTATTAAGGTTGTAACTACTCTCTTGGACCTCGAGATGGAGAAGGCTGCTGCGGAGGTAAAGTAGATGATGCAAGGAATGGTCTTAACTGGTGTGTTGTGGATTTTTGGAAAGATATGTTTTGGTGTTTAATTAGATGCATGTCTTTCTATTTCTTGGTAGCTAGTAGTTAGAACTGTTCCTACTCTAATGGATGCTTGGAGGGTCATGGTTTATTGGCTTTTTCCTTTGGTGTAGTTGGATGTGGCATAGAGATTGTCAGCTAGTTTGTTGTAGCTCTCCGTTTTGCTCTAGTGAATGGAATCTTGCTTTTGGGCCCTGGTCCTTGTATTCACTAGTGCCATGTGATTGGTTTTGGAGTTATTTCTATCTACATTGGTGGAAGGGCATGTGGACTGGCAACCTTTTTGCTATTGCTTTGCATCGAACAACTATGGCAATTGTCTTTGGTATCAGAGGTACACTGGCTACTTGTTTGTTCCTGTTGTAGATAGATGTTGTTCAACTTGTGTTTGATTTGTTGCCTAGTGTTGTATTGTTGGAATTGGTTCTTGGTCCCCTATATCCAAAATCAGAAGTGTTGCTCCCTTGTTTTTTATACCCGATTTTGGAGGCCTTTATCTTAAACATTGCATCATAGATTGATACCGGACCTAAGAATACAATAATGAATTGATACCCCATTTGGATTAATGGAATCAGCTTGTTTGAAACAATACGGAAGAAGGAATGAGTGTAGAATCTTTGATCTCTTCTTGTGTCTCCTCTTATGTCGGCATGATCACTGTCTCAAGGAATGTGAGAGGGTCAGGTGGACTGTTAAATGGAGGGCAATTAAGGACCTAATTATATCATTCACATGTGACATTATCCTTCTGCAAGAATTAAAAGCGTCCTCTTCACCTTTCTTTCTCAAATCAATGGGTACTCGTATATACACTACTATAAACCACTGTCATAATCTAAAAAATCACTACCATAGGCTATGGCAGTGGTTAGCTAACCGCTGTCACTGCGGCCATCATCGTAGGTCTATAGCAGCGGTTATTGCAGTGGTTATGAGAACCGCTGCCATAGGTTGAGTTATGGCAGTAGTTTCTTAACCACTGCCATAGGTTTATCTATTGTAGTAGTTACAGAACCACTGTCATAGGTCTAATGCAGTGGTTTCATAACCACTGCCATAGGTTAATGGCAGTAGTTGACACGTAACTTATGGCAGAGCATGGCACGCTTATGGCAGCGATTTTGCAACAACTATCGTAGCTTTTTAATAAAAAAATTATAAATTTTTAATTTTTTATATATTTTATCTGATAAATGCAAAGATATATATAATACAAGAAAAATACAAGAAAATATTATAAATATAAGAATATTTCTGAAATACTCAAATTTTATTATCGAATAAAATTTATTATAATATTTTTTTAAAAAAATACATCAAAAGTCTCCTAAATCTATATTATCGTCATCACCGGGAGATGGAGCATAAGCTGGAGGAGCTGGAGGGGCTGAAGCTGGAGGAGTTGGAGCTGGAACGTCAGCCAATATATCCTCAAGACCCACGAAGTCAGCTCCAAAATGCACATTGAGCCTCATCACCATGGTGCTCAGCATGCCCTCCAGATGAGATGTGCGCTCCTCAGCGTGAGCAGCCCATGTCGTAGCTTGAGCTGCCTGCACCAACGCCTTCTCAAGCTGCTTCCGACTGACGACTCCGAAAATATGTGAAGAAACGCTTGCCTTAGACCAATAGCTCGTTGGCATATGTCCGGGCTTACATCAGATCCTCTCAGAGTGATCAAGCCCCAAGACTTGAGACAGATGGTCATGGGGGCTAGAGGTGTTTGAGCCCTCACTCGCAAGCACATCTAGCTGCTCCTGTAATTATAAATTTAAATAAAATTTTATAAGAAATACTATAATATTGATCATATATACTAATATATTTATTACTTACAAAAATTCTTTCGATTGTGGTGTTCATCAGCCTGCCTTTCTTGTCCGTACGATTGGATCGAAAGATCTCGCTATGGCTAGGCATCACTCCATCTCTCATCAGCTATAACAATGGATCGGTTTATTAGAAACATGAAAAAAATATTAATTTAATTTATCTAGTAAGATTCAGAATTTATTATCTTTCTATGCACATAACTGGCCATAGACTTACGGCTTAGAGTGTGTGTACTCCTAGGCTGTCCAATTTTGTCGGTTTTGATGGAAGATAGTCTAAAAAGTATTTAAATAAATAATAAATATTTAAAAAATATTTAAATATAATTTTAAGCATATTAAAAAATTTAAAAGTTAGAAATTTTATCTCAAACTTCTAGCTCCTCCAATGTCTAACCATCCTCTCTCATTGACTCGAGGGACAGTCCTGTATCCAAGGAACAAGCTCCTCTGAAGTATCTCATCGGTGCTTGAACCATCTTCTATGAAGCTTGACCTTGTAGTTCTAGTACAATTTTATAATCTTCTTCAGTCAAGCATCTCGAGCCCTCTTATGATCTAAAAAGTCGTACCTCCTCTGTACAAAATGGTGCAGACACCAGAGCCACCAGAAGTCGGTGACATAATTTAGATTCAATTTAGATTGAAGAAGCCATATCAGATCAACTCTACTTCAGTTATTTAATTCCAGTTCTTTTGATTTAGTTAATTAGTTCTTTTGATGTATTTAGTTTTGGGTCCATAGGATCATACTTGGGTTTGTATTGAATTAGAGCCTTATTTGGAAAGAGACCATCATAAAGAAGCAAGCTTGGTCCACATCATCTTTAGAGTCACCGCCCTCCACACGTCCAGAAGAAAATACACACGCCAGCATATGCCATGCCCAAGGATCCTCATGCCAAGTTATGCCAAGCATCAAGCACCCACATGGAGTTTTTTTTCTTTCCTATGATTCCTTAAGAGTTTTTAATTTATTACTTATTTTGTTAAAAGATTGATTTATTCCCTATAGTTTTATAAAAGATAGATATGATATATTATTATATTTGGAAATCATACATAATATTTTATTTTTTTGTTAGAAGGGTTGATTTCTTCCTTGTAAAGGAAATAGAATTTCTAAAGAAATAGGATCCTAGGATCCTAATATAAACCCATGTATCTTTCATAAATGAGATAATGAATGCATGAATGATTTTACCCATAAATACTTGTGTCAATTGCTTCGAGAGAAAGAGGATGTGAGACCCAAAATCGTCCCACGAAGAGAGGGTATGAGGCCCACTTTCTTTCTATCCCTTTATCCTTCATCTACTTGAGATCTAGTGTTCCAACAACCCTGAATCATTTTTACCATCTATCTACACAAGCCTATTCTACTAAGAGAAGATCTGTCTTCTCCAAGATTTTCATCTATCATTCTGAGAGAGGAAGAGTGATTCTATAGATCAAACATTGACAAGGATCTTCATTCCTTCTCAATTGATCTTTGATTTTTTTTTTTACTTTTTTTTTCAGATCCGATGTTGGTAAAGACCTAGTTCTTTATTAATAGATCTGCTTGGTTAAAAGATTAAGAGCTATAATCAGAGTAGTTTCTTAACTACCATGATCTAGATTCTTCTTATCTTTTCAAATTTTCTTGCGGGCTTAATTTTTTGCTATCCTTCATTTTATTTATATTTTTTTTTATATTTATTTATGAGCATATTTTAATTTCTGCTATCTTTTATTTACTTTATTATTGCTAGTTGTTTACTGATTTTTAAAATGGCATTCATTTCCATCATTTAGATTGATCTTGCTTTGGTCTCGTATCAATTAGTCATGCCTTTTGAGCAGAGTATAGGCAACTATACTATCATTCTTGGAAATAATGTGCCTCGGTCAGACGTGATTTATTATTGATGAATAGAAGAAAGTTTGATCTTTTCTTTTCTTTTTGGTTGTCCCACATCAATTTGGTATCAGAGCTGGATTGGTTAGGACTTTAGTTTAAATTCCGCAATTTAAATTTCTGCAAGTTAAATTTTCATATTTTAAATTTTGTAATTTACTTTTTGATATTTTATTATTTTTTTGATCTTTTCTTTCTTACTATATCTTATTCCTACATCCTGAACTTGCATGACCACTAGATCAGATATCCAGTACCAACGGCCTACTTTCCCATCCAGTACCAATATGGATCTCAATACAGCGGCCATCATTAATGCCTTGACTGAGAAGTTTGATGACATGAAAGATTTTATGAAAATCATGAGTGAAAGAATAACAATATTAGAAAAAATTTAGAAAAAAAAACCTCCCCACCTCCTACCAATAAAGACTTTTAGATCAGTGGTAGAGACTTACTCAAGAGAATAAATCAATAACAGAGTACATCACGAGATTTGATAAGTACCTCATGAGATGTGAAGTAACCAAAGATAGGATTGTTACCTTGTTTAGATTTAGAGCTGGATTATGAGAGGATATCCAGCGTGAGCTATTTTTGCGAGAGATAACTACATTAGAACAAGCTTATCAACTTATCATAGATTTTGAGAGATTTTCTAAGTATTCGACCATCCATCATCTTAAACCTAGCCAAGTAATCCCTTTTGGATCGAGATCCAATACTAACCAGGCTCCTAGGAACGGACCTTCACCTACAAATCCTATTATGAGAAAAGAAGATAAAGAAAAAAGAATTGTAGGAGAGTTATCTAAGAAAAGTAGTTCTCGATCCCACTATTTCAAGTGTCATGGTTACGGTCACTTTGTTGCATAATATCCCAATCGATCTTTATTTGTGAAAGAATTAAAAGAGAAAACTCTAAAAAAAATTGAGGAGAAAGTTTACGAAGCTGATCCAGACTTAGTCAAGCAGTTTGAGAGTACTGAGGACATCCTAGGTTATGTTGCACCGAAGTCAGACCTTAGGCTTGGAGTGGTTAGGTATCTTCTAGCACAGACTAAGAAAAGTGAAGACTGATGTAGGACCTCTATTTTTCATATCTTCATAAAATTTAGTGATAAAATTTGTAAAGTGATCATTGATAGCAGTAGCCATATCAACACCATCTCCACCGACATAGTTAAGCGATTAGGATTAGCTCCTATAGATCATCCCAGCCCATACCGTGTATCTTGGATAGATTCCTCCTTTATTTTCATTAAACTTAGATGTCATGTTCCTATCCAGCTCCATTCTTATTAGGATCATGTTTGGTGCAATGTCTTACCCATGGAAGTCAAAAGTATCATATTAGGTCGGCCTTGGCTGTTTGATAATGATGTTACGATTTATGGTCGAACCAACTCCTATAGTTTCACTCATAAGGGTAAGAAGATCACAATCAATCCTTCCCCACCTAAGGCTACCAATAGAAAAATAGGCGATGGACCAAAAGAAAACATCAAAAAGAAAAACCTCCATCTGATAGGTGCTAAGAAATTAGAGATGACCATGAGTAAAGGATAACCAGTTTGGATGCTTACTATAAGAGAAGTTCGTGAGAACCCTAAGATAAATCATCCCAAGGAAGTAGTCAGCCTTCTTAGTGAATTTCATGATGTCTTTCCTGAGGATCTCCCAGATCACTTAGCACCCATGAGAAATATTCAGCATGCCATTGATCTGGTATCTGGATCTACCCTACCCAATTTGTCCCATTATAGGTTGAATCCTATTGAGCATGCCGAGTTGCAAAGGCAAGTTAGAGAGCTAATGAAAAAAGAATTCGTGAGAGAGAGTTTAAGTCCTTGCGCGTTTCCTGCACTATTGACTCCAAAGAAGGATGGTACATAGAGAATGTAAATAGATAGCCATGCCATTAATAAGATCATTATTAAGTACCATTTTCCCATCCCTAGGTTAGATGACATGCTAGATATGATGGCCGAAGTCACTATTTTTTCTAAGATTGATCTCAAAAGTGATTACCATCAAGTAAGAATTAGGTCGGAAGATGAGTGAAAAATTGCTTTTAAGATGAAAGATAGTTTATATGAGTGGATGGTGATGCCATTTGGGTTATCCAATACTCCTAGTACTTTCATGAGATTGATGATCCAAGTACTAGAACCATTTATAAGAGAGTTTGTAGTCGTATATTTTGATAATATTTTGATCTATAGTCAAACTAGGGAGGACCATTTAGATCATCTTCGAAAAGTATGCCAAGTTCTTAGATTAGAAAGTCTGTATGCCAATCCTAAGAAATATACTTTTATGATAGACCATGTCATCTTCTTAGGTTTTATTGTTACCCCTGATGGTGTGTTTGTCGATCCTGAAAAGATTAGAGCAATAGTTGAGTGGCCGGTACCCAAGAGTGTGCATGATGTGTGGAGTTTTCATGAATTAGCAATATTTTATCGTAGGTTCATAAAAGGATTTAGCACCATAGCCACTCCCATCACTGACTGCATTAGAAAGGAAGATTTTGAATGGACTAAGCCAGCCAATACAGTCTTCCTAGACATTAATGATAAAATGACTCACGCCCCAGTCTTACGTCTACCTGATTTTTCTAAGATTTTTGAAGTAGCATGTGATGCATCAAGAGTTGGGATTGGTGGTGTCCTTAGTCAAGAAGGTCATCTGGTAGCATATTTTAGTGAAAAATTTAACGATTCTAAACTAAAGTATTCTACCTATGATAAGGAGTTTTATGCGGTAGTCCAAGCCCTAAGATACCAGCGACATTACCTACTACCACAAGAATTTATTTTGTACTCAGACCATGAAGCCCTCCGATTTCTGAATTCTCAAAAGAAGCTAAATCATAGATATGGTAGGTGGGTCGAGTTTTTGCAAGCCTATACTTTTATTTTGAAACACTATGCAGGTGTAGAGAATCGCGCTGCTGATGCCCTGAGTCATCGTCATACTTTGTTGTCCACTATTAGTGTAGAGGTTGTTGGTTTTGAAAAGATTAAAGAAGATTATGAGGAGTGTCCAGATTTTAGTAGTATACTCACCAATTTATAAAAAAGATCATCTAGAGAATACAATGAATATACCTTTCAAGATGGTTACTTATTTAGAGAAGTTAGGCTGTGTGTTCCTCGTACATCTTTAAGAGATTTCTAGTTTGGAAACTACATACTGGAGGATTAGCTGGACACTTTGGTAGGAATAAAACCATAGAGTTGGTAGAAGTTTAGTTCTTTTGATCAAGCCTGAAAAGAGATGTCGCTTGAATTGTTGCCCAGTATAGAACGTGTGCCGTGGCCAAGCAGAAAAAATAGAACACCAGCCTATACACACCCTTGCCTGTTCCAGACTGTCCTTGGCAAGATGTTAGCATGGATTTTATTTTAGACTTACCTAAGATAGTTAGAAAGCATGATTCTATTCTAGTGATTGTAGATAGGTTTTGAAAAATGGCCCATTTTTTGCCCTATTGCCAAACATCCGATGCATCGAAAGTTATAAGAATATACTTTGATGAGATTGTTAAATTGCATTGATTGCCCAAAACCATTGTGTCTGATAGGGATGTAAGATTCATGAGCTATTTTTAGAAAATCCTATGACACCTTTTAAGCACAAAATTAAAATTTTCTTCTGCCTTTCATCCATAAACAGATGGTCAAATTGAAGTGGTTAATAGGAGTTTTGGAAATCTATTGCGTTGCTTGATTGGGGAGCATATGGGTAACTGGGATCTTTTATTATCCTGAGCTGAATTTTTCTATAATAGCTTTGTTAATAGGTCCATTGGCATGAGTCCTTTTGAAGTAGTTCATGGATATCAACCTAGAAAATAAATAGATCTTATCCCACTACCCATGCATGCTAAAATTTTTGAATCTGTAGAGTCATTTACATAGTATGTCAAGAGTCTACATAAAGAGATTAGTAAAAAAATTAGTATTAGTAATAAAATTTATAAATAGAATATAGATTCTCATCGACGTGCCCAAGAGTTTGTGGAAGGAGATTATGTGATGGTTCGAATGGGGCTTGAACGATTTCCATCAGGAACCGTTAAGAAGTTACATGCTCGAGGAGCAGGTCTATTTAGGATTTTAAAGAAGATCGGACTGAATGTGTATGTTGTGGACTTACTTTTGATTTTGGGATTAGCTCTACTTTTAACATTATGGATCTCGTCACCTATAAAGAGCCAACTTAGATACCTAGTGAGCCATTTGAGCCTAAACCAACCTTTGAGAGAGAGCCTGTTCTTGAGTGTCCACCAACCAAAATATCAAAGCATGATCAGATTGAGAGAATTATGGATGAGCAGATCATCTCCACTTGGAGTCGAGGCTATCAACGGTACTTAGTTAGATGGCGAGGTCGACCGAAGTTTGAAAATATCTGGATCACTCGAGAAGAGCTGCAACGTATTGATCCTGATTTGCTTGAGCATCATCAGAGCGGAATTGACTCCCACTTGATAGGATTGAGTTCTTTCCACTCCGAGAGAATTGGTACGGATATCAGAGCCATCAGAAGCCGGTGACATAATTTAGATTCAATTTGGATTGAAGAAGCTATATTTGATTAACTCTACTTCAGTTATTTAGTTCTAGTTCTTTTGATTTAGTCAATTAATTCTTTTGATGCATTTAGTTTTGGACCCATAGGACCATGCAGTTGAAAGAAAAAATCTATTTTTCGAATCAGATTCGTTCAGATCTGATTGGATTAGGAGGAATATTGTAAAAATTTTTTCTCTGAGATCCTAATCCGATCTAAGACTCCTCAGATCTAATTTTATTGATCTGATAATAAAAATTAAATCTAATTTAATTATATTTTTATTTTGGGTAATCTAATTATTCTGTGATAATCCTGATGTTTACCGAGGTTCTGGATATAGCCTCGCAAGCGCCTGGCCTCTACTGGTATCCACTCAAGCAGGATTTGCAGATCTTCTCCTTCTCAATCAATCCTCCAAAAATTAGATATATATCTAATCTTGAAGGTCTTTAAAACTCTTTTTGAAAAACTATCGTTGCCTCTTGCAGCAGTACTGCCTTCTTTCTTTTCTGGCGCCTTTCACTTGCTTGGATCACACCTTATTCGTGCCCGAAACCCCTTAGGCGTGGAGAGGAGAGAGAGGACTAGAGGGTAGCATGGAGAAGGAGGGAGAGAGGCTTTGTGTCATGGGCTAAAGGCAGAAGCATTAAAAACCTAGGCGCAGATAGGATTTATATAGACCATACTACGCCATGTAGTGCCACATCATCTCGAACAATCATGGCCTTTTGAGCAATCAAATCTAAATCTGATTAGTGGGATGGCATCATCTGATCTAATCAAATGAGAGACTATAAATAACCTTCTAAGGTGGTGCTAAGATTGGGTCAAACAAGACTTCTTGGCGTCACAGAGTTTAATCCCCTGAAGCAATCCTGGAGTCCCATCTATATGGGACTCTTCCTTTACCCTCATGGGGTGCATGCCACCCTAGGCATGCGTGTGCCCTCTTCCTGTCTGCATTTAGTAGGGGGACAAGGCATCAGGTACTCTTCTATAGGCGCATGACACATGGACAGATGTCCAAGTATCCAGGATCAACATTTGACCAATGTCTGAAAATAGGAATTAGCAGGTGACCGAAAATGGCAGGTGTTGTCTTAAATTTATCTCATAAATTAAAACAATCCTTTTCTGATCTAGACAAGCTCCAGTCAGACTAAGTAAAAATTTCTGAGTGAGTCCAAATACATTTGGCTCAGTCGAGACAAGCTTTAATGATTATTAAAGAAGAACATTAGGCTCAATCATGTGCTAGCACGATTTTCTTGAACCTAATTGAATCTTATTCAAATCAATTGAACTAGGTTAGTCCAATTGATGACATCCAGATCCAAACCCTTATTTGTGTGATCCAGTTATGTTCAGTTTCATATGGTAATGGGATATGTCGCGATCTCTATCATCGACATCATCGAAACATCTTTCGATGGATCAAAACTTTTTTAATTCAGACAACTACTATGATCGATCATCCAAATCATTCTAATTGCTTTCAAAATTCACCAGTGATACCAAGCAGCATATGATGGCAACCCATCAGAACTGAAAGCGAATCTTTTGATATAATTATCTGTGTGATTAGATTCCTCTATCTTGAGCTCCAATCGGATTAGGATTAAGATGATCTCATCAAATCCTAATATCCGTCATATGAATTAATCATTCGATTCAAGTCCAATATGAAAATTCTAATAGAAACTCTTTCTATTATTTCACTCTGCCATGGCCATGGACTTGTGGACTTGATTCTCATGATCATCATAGGGCTGCTCCTCATCTACCGAGGTAGATAGATCTCCTGTTGGTGTAATCCAATTCCTACAATGAACATGCTATAGCCGACATACACCTCAAGATTCCGAATGGCTAGAAAATCGAGTTATGCTATAGTCAAACTATAACACCCTCAAGGTAAACTGTCGATGTCCCTCAAGTCAAAGAATCAGACACACCACTGCAGCTTCGAGCCAATCATCGATGAGAAGGTAGACTTTCTCATGACTGCTCGAGGTGGTTATGCTCAATGCCCTCGTTCTCTAACGAGTATCTGTACTCTCGCTTTGGTGTCTCTACATCGTAGACTCAAGATTCATCTATCCTAAAGAAGAGATCGTACATCAACCTTTTGAATCAATCACCATCCTCATGATGATCTTATGGTCGAAAGCATTTTATGAGTTAATAATAAAAATTCATGTTTTAAATTTTTAACTCTTGAAAATATAAACTATCATTACCATTAACTCAAGGGATGTATCATAGATACTTTCAAATACACACTATGATCAAAAATAATTCATTTTATTATTTATAGTTAAAATTATAATTTTGTCCTTAGAAGTGTATTAAAAGTATCAGCCAATCTAGTTTCTAGGGCACACATATCTAACAAACTCCCACTTGACCTAAAGCCAATTGGCTATAAATCTAAGTCACATCTTCTCAAGATGGGCTTCGATCTTCTACTAGCCCAAAGGCTTTATAAGTGGGTCTACCGCATTATCTACGGAGTCGACTTTCTTGACCTCGACGTAATCTTTCTCGAGGTAATCGTGGATGAGGTGGTATCGCCACTCAATGTGCTTGAATTTTGGTGAGACCTTGGCTCCTTAGCAAGGGCTATGGCGCCATTATTATTATAGTATAGAGGAATGGCATCTGATGGCATCACTTCGATCTCTATAATAAATTTTTTATACCAAAATGCCTCATTCGCAGCTTCTGATGTAGTGATGTACTCTACTTTCATGATGGAATCTGATATCACTATCTGTTTGAAACTCTTCCAACTGATAGTACCACCATTACATATAAATAGACTCCCAGATGTCGACTTTCGATCATCTATATCGGACATAAAATCCAAGTCTGTATACCCTTGAATTTGGAGTTCTCCAAAAATCAACAATATATCCTTAGTTCTTCTCAAGTACTTAAGGATACATTTCACAGAAGTCCAGTATTCTTCATCTGAATTCAACTGATTTCTGCTCGTGACACTCACAGCATGGGCTATATCAGATCGTGTACATAACATGACATACATGAAGCTCCCTATTGCTGAAGCATAAGGGATCTTGCTCATGCATTCAATCTCCTCAAGTGTGTTAGGATATATTTTCTTGGAGAGATTAATGCCATATCTGAAGGGTATTAATCCCCTCTTGGAATTTTTCATGCTAAACCTCTTTAGCACTTCCTCTATGTACATCTTCTGTGAAAGATCTAGCATCCTATTCGATTTTTCTCTATAGACCTTAATTTCTAGAATGAAAGATGCTTCTCTTAGGTCTTTCATGGAGAATTCTTTAGATAACCACATTTTAGCTGCGGTAAGCATGGGAATATCATTCCCAATAAGGAGGATATCATCCACGTACAGTACGAGAAAGATAATAGCGCTCCCACTGATCTTTTTGAAAATACATGGTTTCTTCTCATTCTTGATGAAACTAAATAATTTGATCACATCATTAAAATAAGTATTCTAGCTCCGAGATGCTTGCTTAAGTCCATATATGGACCTTTACAGCTTGCATACTTTGTGATCAGCATCACTGGATGTGAAATCTATCGACTGTTCCATATAGATATCTTCCTCAAGGTATTCATTTAAGAATGTCGTTTTCATGTCTATTTGCCATATTTCATAATCGAAATAGGCCACAACAACAAGCAATATGCGGATGGATTTTAGCATGGCTACTGGTGAAAGGGTATCCTGATAGTCAATGCCTTTGCACTGACTATACCCTTTTGCCACTAATCTAGCTTTGAGTGTCTCCATATTTTCATCTGTATCAATCTTTCTCTTATAGATCCATTTATATCCAATAGGTCCTATACCTTCAGGTAGATCTACCAAGATTCAGACTTAGTTTGAGTGCATCGAGTCAATTTCTGACTTCATTGCCTCTAACCATTTCTCGGAGTCGATATCCGATATCACCTCATCAAAGGTTTTGGGATCATCTCCATGAACCCCATTACCTACGAGGAATATTTTCTCTACTTTATCTGAAATAGTACCTAAGTACCTCTAAGGGGGGTGAAAAATTCTTTTCGATCTACAAGGTGGAGGAGGTAGTGATCGCATTGCTCAACCTGATTTGGTTCCATAGGATCCTTAGCTCGTTGCTCTTGGGAGACTTTCTTCTCAAGCTTGATCTGCTTTCCAATGCCACCATCTTAAATAAACTATTTTTCAAGAAAGATGGCATGCCGACTCATAATCATATTATGATCTTTTAGAATGTAGAAATAATATCCTAATGACTCTTTAGGATATCCTATGAATCGAGCTCTAAAGGACCTATAGTCTAACTTGTCCGCTTGTTGTCTTTTGACAAGAGTCGGATAACCCCAAATTCTAAGATGACTTAGACTTGGTTTCTTATCATGTCATATCTCATATGGTGTGACAGGAACAGTTTTAGAGGAAACCCTATTTAGTAAATATATAGCAGTTAACAGACTATGTTCTTAAAAAAAATCAGAAAGGTCTGTGAAGCTCATCATAGATCGGACCATATCTAATAGGATTCGGTTCCTCCATTCTGAAACCCCATTGAGTTGAGATGTTCTTGGTGGAGTCCATTAGGAGGCTATGTCATATTACTTGAGATAGTTCAGAAATTTTTGACTAAAGAATTTACCTCCTCGATCTGATCGAAGAATCTTAATAGGTTTATCAGTTTGCTTTTCCACTTCATGTCTGAATTACTTAAACTTTTCAAAGGCTTCAGACTTGTGTCTCATAAGATACACATACCCATACCGAGATAAATCATTGGTAAAGGTTATTAAGTGGACAAAGTTGCCTCTAGCCGGTACATCAAATGGACCACACACATCAGTATGTACTAAGACAAGTAGATCCGTGGTCTTTTCCCCATGTCCTACAAAAGGAAGCTTAGTCATTTTATTATGAAGACATGATTCATAAATTGGATATGACTCGAAAGTCAACGGACTCAATAGCCCGATTTTCTTCAATTTGTTAATCCTATCTTCTGCTATATGACCTAGTCTTAGGTGCCATAGATACCTATCGTTTGGACTCTCCCTGGGTTATTTTGATTTTATGGCATTCACATTTTGCTCGATATTAAAGATAGATACATCAATATGTAACTAGTAGAGATCGTTAATAAGAAAACTACTTATAATTTTATTCTTTCATAAAGAATATTATAATATCCTTAAGAAAACTAATTTTAAAGCTTTCTTGTGCTAAACATGAAACAGAAATCAAATTTCTGCTTACAGCAGGCACATAATAACAATCCTTAAGTATTAAATCTAAGCCAGATGATAGTCGAAGAGGATAGGTTTTCACGATCACAGCAGCAATCTTTGTTCCATTTTTGATGCATAGGATCATCTCACCATCCCTCAGCCTCTTGCTATCCTCAAGATCCTGCATGGAAGTGCATAAATGAGCACTAGAACCAGAGTCAAGTACCTAACTGGATGCAAAAGAAATCGTAAGGTTAGATTCAATAACGAGCATACCTCCAAAAGGACCTATTTTCTTCTTATTTTTTAGGGTGGCTAGGTATGTAGGGTAGTTCCGCTTCCAGTGGTCATCAGCGTTATAATAAAAATACTTTTCTTTATCAGTGGCCTTCTTCTTCAGCTCTGTCTTCTTTTTCTTTTCACCTTCCATCTTCTACTTTTTTACAGACTTCTTCTTCTTTTCAAAAGATTTTCTCTTAAAAGAAGTCCATTCTATAGCAAGTACTAAGTCTTTAGAATCTTTCATAGAAAGCTTAGCAATAATCAGTATATTCATAAGCTCGGTCAGAGTATTTTGAAGTTTATGCATATGATAGTTCATGATGAACTGCCCATACGCATCAGTTGAGGATTGCAGAATTATATCATTCTATAGATCATAGTCTAACTTCACTCCGAGCTTCTCAAGCTCTTTCAAGTTCTTGATCATCATCAGATAATGATCTTGGACTGATTGTTCATCACACGTTTTAGCCTTAAATAGTTGTTTAGTGACCTGATATTTGGCTGTGAGACTCTGTTCACCAAACAACTCTTGCAGATGAGCCAACATTTGGTGGACAGTCTTGATATCTTCATGTTGGTGCTGAAGCTCATCAGACATCGAGCCCAATATATAGTATCTGGGCTTATTATCTTCATCTATCCACTTATCAAAAGACGCTCTCTGTTCAATGGACGAACGAGCTGGTAAGATGGAGGGATCCTGATCTAATACATGAGTCAACTTCTCAAAATTCAAAATAATTTTGAAGTTTCAAAGCCAATCCTTGTAATTAAATCTGGTCAGTCTATGGGTGTCCAGAATACGGGCTAGTGGATCGGATGCAGATATTTTTCTTTTTTCTGTAGAGAGTCAAAAGTTTCTAGTTAGATTTTGTAATTAAGACTCGATCAATTTATTTAGGAATTTAATTTTTAAATAAATTAGCTTCCACTATTTTTTTGGATCCCTACACTCCTTCTATAGAGATGTGAAAATCTTCATTATTACTGATTTTTAGTGGATGGTGTAGTCCCACCAACTGACTCATCACCTCACCTAATAGTTATTGGTGATGGGTTAGCCAATGAGTGAACAACTCTTGTCCAATTATTCTCTAATCATTGTGCACCCAGACTTGGTCTCTAATTCATGAATCTCATCCTATCCGAAATATTGATCCACTTCTTAGTTAAATCAGACCCACCATTTGCACAAATTGGATTTCTAATTGGATCTCTCACCGTATCTGAAATATTAAGCCTAATCCATCCTTCAGTCCGTAGCATCTAATACCTAAGAGACATGGTTGCATCTTCCTGATGCAACTGAACCACTGTGATCAACCGAAAATAATCAACCCCGAAAAAGGTCGGCATATCTATAATGATGAAAGACCTTAGACTTAATATTTTCTTAGAAAAATTTAATTAGATCTCTTTAAACTTGACTTGACATAGCCATAACCATTATGACTAACCTAGTGGCATGGGTTAGCTCGGATTGTTAGCCACCTTAGATCAGGATTGGACCGATAAATATGGTCAGGTAAGTGAGATCAATGGAAGGGATATGCCATTAACTCGACAAAAATGCATTCAAGTCGAGTAGCTCCCAATTAAAAATCAGTCGTTCGTATCTGCCAAACTTATCTTAGACATCAAATTATTGAGCCAGAATCAATCGGATTAGCCTACAATCCAGACTCTAATCACTGAGCCTAATTAGGTCTTAACTCGATCGATCACTCATGTGACTTGACCTTGACCCAAACTTAATCCTATTAGACTGGTCAATTTAAGCACTTTTGATCCCATCTAACCAACTCTTGATTCGGTTTGATCAATCGCTGACCTAATTGAGCTATCCAAGCCCGAACCCAATTTTATGATTATGTCTTAGATCCAAAAATTCTCAATTTTAGATCTAATATATTTCATAATCTTAATTTTTAATTAAGTTTAGGGTTCATAAATAAAATATGTATATAAAATCCTAGGATTTCAGGATCTAGATTTTATAGAAAATAAGTTTTTTATTTTTGATTAAAGATGAACGCACAGTATCCCTACACACCATAAGAATACCCCATTGAATGAAAAGAGAGGGCCTTTAAACTCTACTTCATTCTTATGATCGAATGGCCAAGGGGCACGTCTTAATAAGAAACATGATAAATCTACAAAACTAATTAGATCTACATCATATATCACATATATAAAAATTGATCTAACTAAAAATATATTTTGCATACATCTCATGTATCATATCATGCATATTTTTAGATCTAAATTATCTTATAAATATCTAAAAAATAAGATTTAAATTTGATTATATCAAATGAAAAATTTATTCTAGATAATTTTGTAGAACTATTCTACAACTAGTCTAAACATGCATCTATCATATCTCATATGAACAGATTAAATAAATTTATTTTCTATTTTTTAGATTTAATTATAATATTTATAATATCAAAAAATAGTAAATAAATAGATCTAAAAATTATAATTAATCAAATTAAAATTATGATTATGCTAGGCTACACATAGAATAATTCTATTCCTAGTCTAGTCATGCATCTCATACATCTTAGATCTAGATTATTTCATTTTTAATTTTTTAATTTTAGATCTAATCACATCTAATGTGCTATCTAAAATCATCTAATTATCAGATCAAAAATAAATTAAAATCATATCTAATGAGTTATGGAACCTGGCTTTGATATCAGTTGAAGAAAAAACCTATTTTTTGGGTCAGATTCGTTCAGATCTGATTGGATCAAGAAAAATATTTTAAAAAAATTTTCTCTGAGATCCTAATTAGATCTAAGACTCTTCAAATTTGATCTTATTAATCTAATAATAAAAATAAAATAAAAATTAAATCTAATTTAATTATACCTTTATTTTGGATAATTTAATTATCTTATGATGATCCCGATGTTTGCTTGTGGTTTTGGATGTAGCCACGAAAGCTCCTGATCTCTATCGGTATCCACTCAGGCAGGATCTAGAGATCTTCTCTTTCTTAATCAATCCTCCAAAAATTAGATATAGATCTAATCTTGAAGGTCTTCAAAACTTCTTTTGAAGAACTATCATTGTCTCTTGCAGTAGTGCCGCCTTCTTCCTTTCCTGGCGCCTTTCACTTGCTTGGTTTGCATCTTATTCATGCCCAAAACCCCTTAGACATGGAGAGGAGAGAGAAGACTAGAGGGTGGCATAGAGAAGAAGGGAGAGAGGCTTTGTAGCATGGGCTAAAGGCAGAAGCATTAAAAACCTAGGCGCAGACAGGGTTTATATAGATCCTACTGTGCCATGCAATGCCACATCATCTCAGCCAATCATGACCCTTTAAGCAATCAGATCTAAATTTGATTGATGAAATGACATCATCTGATCTAATCAGTTAAGAGACCCTCAAAAATCTTCTAAGGTGGCACCAAGACTGAGTCAAACAAGAGTTCTTGGTGCCACAGAGTTTAATCCCCTGAAGCAACCATTGAGTCCTATCTGTATGGGACTACCCCTTTATCCTCATGAGGTTCCTATCTACATTTAGCAGGGGGACAAGACGTCAGGTACTCTCCTATAGGTTCATGACACATGGGTAGATGTCCAAGTGTCTAGGGTCAATATTTGACCAATGTCCGAAAATAGGTATTAGCAGGTGACTGAAAATGGTAGGTGTTGTCTTAAATTTATCTTATAAATTAAGACAACCCTTTTCTGATCTGGGCAAGCTCCAGTCAGACCAAGTAAAAGTTTCTAAGTGAGCCCAAATATATTTGGCTCAGTCGAGACAAGCTTTAATGATTATTAAAGAAGAATATTAGGCTAAATCATGTGCTAGCACGATTTTCTTGAACCTAATTGAATCTAATTCAAATCAATTGAACTGGATTAGTCTAATTGATGACATCCAAATCCAAATCCTTATTTGTATGACCCAGTTAGGTTCAGTTCCATATGGTAATTGGATATATCATGATCTCTATCATCGACATCATCGAAATACCTTCTGATGGATCAGAATTTTTCTGATTCAGATAACTAGTATGATCGATCATCTAAATCATTTTAATTACTTTCGAAATCTACTAGTGACACCTAGCAACATATGGTGGCAACCCATCAGAGCTGAAAGTGAACCTTTCGGTGTAGTTATCTGTGTGATTAGGTTCCTCTATCTTGAGCTTCGATCGGATTAGGATTAAGGTGATCTCGTCAAGCCCTTATATCCATCATATGAATTAATCATTCGATTCAAGTCCAATGTGAAAATCCTAATAGAAACTATTTCTATTATTTCACTCTGCCATGGCCATAAGCTTATGGAATTGCTTCTCATAATCATCATAGGGCCGCTCTTCATCTACCGAGGTAGATAGATCCCCTATTGGTACAATCCAATTCCTACAATGAACATGCTATAGCCAACATACACCTCAAAATTTTGAATAGCTAGGAGACTGAGTTATGGTGTAGTCAAACTATAACACCCTCAAGGTGAACTGTCGATGCACCTCAGATCAAAGAATCAGACACATCACTGCAGCTTCAAGCCAGTCATCGATGAGAAGGTAGACTTTCTCATGACTGCTTGAGGTGGTCGCACTCAGTGCCCTCATTCTCTAATGAGTATCTGTACTCTCACTCTGGTGTCTCTACACCATAGACTCAAGACTCATTTATCCTAAAGAAGTGATCGTACACCAACCTTCCGGATCAATCACCATCCTCATGATGATCCTACGGTCGGAAGCATTTTATGAGTTAATAATGAAAATTCATGTCTTAAATTTTCAACTCTTGAAAATATAAACTATCATTACCATTAATTCAAGGGATGTATCACAGATACCTTCAAATATACACTAAGATAGAAAATAATCTATTTTATTATTTATAGTCAAAATTATAATTTTGCCCTTAAAAGTGTATTACAAGTGTCAGCTAATCTGGCTTCTAGGGCACACATATCTAACACATACTTAGGTTTGTATTGAATTAGAGCGTTATTTGGAAAGAGACCATCATAAAGAAGCAAGCTTGATCCACATCATCTTTGGAGCCACCACCCTCCACACACCCAAGGAGAAAATACACACGCCAGCATGTGCCATGCCTAAGGATCCTCATGCCAAGTTGTACCAAGCATCAAGCGTCCACATGGAGTTTCTTTTCTTTCCTAGAATTCCTTAAGAGTTCTTGATTTTTTACTTATTTTATTAAAAGATTGATTTCTTCCCTATGGTTCCATAAAAGATAGATATGATATATTATTGTATTTGAAAACTATACATAATGTTTTACTTTTTTATTGGAAGGGTTGATTTTTTTCTTATAAAGGGAATAGGATTTCTAAAGAAATAGGACCCCAAGGGTCCCATATAAATTCATGTATCTTTTATGAATGAGATAATAAATGCATGAATGATTTTACCCATAAATACTTATGTTAATTGCTCTGAGAGGGAGAGGATGTGAGACCCAAAATTGCCCCACGAGAGGAGGATATGAGGCCCACTTTCTTTCTATCCCTTTATCCTTCATCTACTTGAGATCTAGTATTCCAACAACCCCAAATCATCTTTACCATCTACCTACACAAGTCTATTCCACCAAGAGAAGATCTGTCTCCTCCAAGATTTTCATCTATCATGCTGAAAGAGGAAGAGTGATCCATTTTTCTACAGATCAAACGTTGACAAGGATCTTCGTTCCTTCTCAACTGATCTTTGATTCTTTTTTTTACTTATTTTTTTCAGATCCGATGTTGGTAAAGACCTAGTTCGTTATCAATAGATCTACTTGGTTAAAAGATTAAGAGCCCTAATCAGGGTAGTTTCTTAACTATCATAATCTGAATTTTTTTTATCTTTTGAAATTTTCTTGCGGACTTAATTTCTTGCTATCCTTCATTCCATTTATATTTTTCTTTTTATATTTATTTATGAGCATGTTTAATTTTTGCTATCTATTTATTTATATTATTATTGCTAGTTATTTACTGATCTCTAAAATAGCATTCATCTACATCATTTAGATTAATCTTGCTTTGATTCCGTGTCAATCAATCATGCCTCCTGAGTAGAGTATAGGCAACTATACTGTCTATCTTGAGAATAATGTGCCTCGATCAGACATGAATTGTTATTAACGAATGGAAGAAAGTTTGATCTTTTTTTTCTTTTAGGTTGTCCTTTCTTTTCTTTTAGGTTGTCCGACATCACAAAGTTATCAAAAGTTAGTTATCAAATTATTCTAATCAAACAAAATATAAATATATCAAATGCATAAATATAATTAAGATATACTTACCCATATCTCCTTTCATATCCGATCCCTGACACTAGCATTCAACAATCGCCAATCTATGGGCAATACCGAAATGATGTCGAACTGCCTCACAAGTACTCCAAAAAAGAAATGCATCTTCCACATGGTCTCTCCTACAGGCCTTTCCTCTGCATCATTCTGCACCATCACCTGATGCTGGCGGTTCTATACATGCAGCATACGTGTGGAATCATGAAATATCCTACTGGATAATGCACATGCAATGAAATATGTTATGCAAATATATAAGTATACAAATACTATATAAATAAATAAACAACATAATAAAAACGTACATTCAGATGTCGGTGTCGGAGCATGTGTCGAAGAGTGGCTAACGATAGAGGCTCAGATCCGATGGAGTAGATGCCGGTAGTGAAGTAAATATCGATGGTGGAGTAGATGTCAATGGTCCCTGAGCAGCCGAGTAGAGGTAGATGGGGTATGCTCCCACTACTCAGATGTCGAGCTCCGTGTAACCCATCAAGAGACGGGGGTGAAAGCTAGATGGTATTTCGATGCCATCATGACCTGCAATATTAATGAACATTAACGAATATAACATGTTGAACAAATGATATGCAATAGAGATCGAATAAAATTTTAGCAGCATTTTCTCTTAATTCTCCCATATAGGGAGAACAAAAGAAAAATGCTATCCAAAATTTTATTTAAAATTCTTTAAATACCATTTGATTACGGTAATTACCTATAGAATTATTTACAATTCCCAAAGTATCCAAATTGAACAATCAATTGATCATTGTATATAATTCTTCTATCCGTATAATTACATATAAATGTATGGATGTCGGAGATTATGTACACTAATTAATTGATGGATCTATCATTATACAATACAATAAGCAAAAGCAATAAGATATAAATATCTAAAAAATATTATGCAATAAATTCTACACCATGAATTACATCCATAAATAATTAAGGATAAGCAATAGATAATTTCACTTTCTATTAGCGATCGGAGGTTCTCTTAGCAGTCGGGATGGCCTACGGCCACGGGCATGGCTCGGAACCCACTGATGAGAGTGAGGGTTCTCTTAGTGGCCGACACAGCTTACGGTTGTTGACACAGCCCAAAACCCACTAGCGATGATTTTTTTATCGACCAGCACGGTCCAAGGGCTGTCCATGGTCGTTGACATGGCACGACTTAAAGCTACTGATAAGGCACGGCCTAGAACCTGCTGGCAGAAGTTTTCTTATTGGCCAGCACGGCCCAAGGGCTGTCCACGGCCACGGCCCAAGGGCTGTCCATGGTCCAAGGGCTGTTCATGACCACGAACACGGCACGGCCCAAGGGCTGTTCATGACCGCGAACACGGCACGGCCCCATCCAAAACCTACCGACATGGTCTAGAACCAACTGGCAGAAGTTTTCTTACCTACCGGCATGACCCATGACATACAGATAATTATAATTTTTATAATAAATATTTATAATATTTATTATAAAAATTTTAAAAATTATTATAAATATTATAAATGATTAATAAATAATACTATAAAATTAAAAAAAAAATATACCTACGGCTATGGAGAGGGTGTCGCATCGCAAGCTCCGAGGGTCATCGGCGATGGTGTTAGAAAAAGACGACGACGCTAGAGGTAACCTACCAAATAAGAGTAGGATAGTGAGATAAAGAGAGAAGAGAGAGAAAGAGAAAGAGGAAAGAGAGAGAAGAGGGGAGAGAGGGAGAGGCGGCCCGGGGGGCACCGTGATGGGAGGTCGGGGGAGGGGTGGTGGTGCGTGGTGATGGGGAGGGGCGGCCCAGGGGGTGGGGGTGGCGAGGGTTAGGGGGTTAAGCAGGAGGGGCTGGGGGCACCGAGAGACGAGGGCGGCCAGGGATGGGGGGCCAGGGGGCGTGCGGTGATGGGAAGGCCAGGGGGAGTTTGTGGTGATGGAGAGGGGCGGCCCGAGAGGTGGGGGTAGCAGGGGTTGGGGGATTGATCGGAGAGGCATGGGGAGGGGTCGAGAGGCAGGGGCGGTCGGGGATGGGGAGCCAGGGGCGTGTGCAATGATGGGGAGGCTGGGGGGGTGCGTGGTGATGGGGAGGGGCGGCCCGGGAGGTTGGGGTTGGAAAATTGATCGAGGAGGGGCCGAGAGGCGGGGGCGATCGGGGATGGAGAGGCAAGCGAAGAGGAGGGGGGCACTGAGAGGCGACGGCAGTTGGGGGGGAAGGAGGGGCGGTGCCAGTCGGAGAAGGAGAGGGTTGGGGTCTCATCAATGGCGGAGTGGAGGGAGAGAGAGAGCGCACGGGAGGGAACCCAATTTAGGAGCGGGTTAATTTTAACCTAACTTACAGCAGCAATTTTTGAACTGCTGTCATAACTCTATGGCAGCGGTTCTTGAATCGTTGCCATAATCAATAGGTCTATGGCAGCGATTAGAAAACCGCTGCCATAAGTCTATAGCTCTAACCACTGTTATAGATCTATAGCAGTGATTTTCAGTAACCACTGCGATAGGTTAAAAATTAATTTTTTATATTTTTACTCTAAATATTATATAATTTTAAAATTTAATTTTCATCTTCATCATGTATTATCTAAATAATTACCATTAGAGTGTCGTCACAAAAGGTTGCCTCAATCCAATAGCCCTAGCTTCATCGATCAAAAAAATTCAATTTCGATGATCACAAATGACGATGCGATGATCTAATAGATAGAGACCTCCAATGGATCCAAAAACCAGCAACGATAATCTCAGTGATATTTTTAGTATACTATCAAAGTTTCACTTCAATCAGATATCATTATCATAGTCATTTTAGTACGAAATTATTTCGATCGTTAAATTAGAAACAAGCGATCAAAGGGCTAAACGGCATCCAATTATGAGATAATTTTTTAGTTAAATGATCTTTGCTATAATTTTAATGATTTTATATGGTGATGATCATAAAATTCAAATTATTTTTGTATAAACTGTTCACGTTAAACAGATCTTGCAAAAGTACGAGCATAATTACCAACGATGTTTAAGAATGATTATCAAGCAACGTATAGTTTTGGATCATTTTTAGATCCATGAGTTAAATTTTATGATTACCACCATAAAAATGATTAAAATAGTAGTCAAGATCATTTATGAAAAAAGTTATCTCATAATCGGTTGCCATCTGATCCTTTGATCACTCGTTTATCATTTAACGGCTAAAATTATTTTGTACTAAATTAATTAAGATAACGATATCCGATTAAAGTGAAACTTTGATAGTATGCTACAAACATCATCAAGATCATCGTTGAAAATTTTTGGATCCATCGGAGGTCTTCATCTATCAGATCATTGCATCGTCATTCGTAGTCATCGAAATCAAATTTTTTTTATCGATAAAGCTAGGGCCATCAGATCGAGACGATCTTTTGTGATGACATTCTAATGATAATTATTTAAATAATGAATGATAAAAATGGATATTAAATTTTAAAATTATATAATATTTAGAGTAAAAATATGAAAAAAATATGGCAACGATTACACTAAACCGCTGCTATAGGTCGCATCTATTATAATGGTTATTTTAAATGCTGCTATAGGTTTGATCTATGGCAGCAGTTACATATAATCGCTGCCATAGATTGACCTATAGCAGCGGTTAGAATAAATCGCTGCCATATATCGGATCTGTGGCGGTGGTTCGGTGTAACCTCTGCCATAGGTTGGACCTATGGCGGTGGTTCGGTGTAACCGCTGCCATAGGTCGGACCTATGGCAGTGGTTCTTTGTAACCGTGCCATAGATCAGATCTATGACGGTAATTCTTTATAACTGCTGTTGTAGATTCTATTGCAGCAGTTTTGAAAACCGCTGTCATAGTATGTGCTGCCATAAATCCTCTTATGCCGGCATGATCATTGTCTCATGGAATGTGAGAGGGTCAAGTGCAACTATTAAATGGCGGGCAATTAAAGACCTAATTATCTCATTCACATGTGACATTATCCTTCTACAAGAATTAAAAGCGTCCCCTTCACCTTTCTTTCTCAAATCAATGGGTACTGGTATATAACAGGATTGATAAGTGGTCATACTTGGATTCTGATGGTATAATAGGAGGGATCTTAGTTGGGTGGAATTCATGACATTTTTTTTCTAAGTCTACCACACAAACAACTTTCTCCCTTATAGTTGAATTGCATTGTCATGCATTGAAGAAGGGTCTAGTTGTGTCTACAGTATATGAGCCAAATGAAAGAGCACATAAGGATATCTTTCTCCAAGATTTGGTTGATATTTGTAGTATCTATCTAGGCCCTTAGCTTTTGGGAGGTGACTTCAATATTACGAAGATGCTAAAACATAGAAAAGATAACCCACAAGGTAAAGGATAATCTAGCTTTCATGGACTTCATCTCTATAGTAGGTCTAGTGGACCTAGATTTAAAGGGTAGAGATTTACTTAAGCAATGGATGTGAATGCCCTTCTTTGGCATGCTAGACCGATTCCTTCTTTCATCTGAGTGGGAGAATATTTTTTCAGTTACCTTTCAGAAAGCCCTCTTGAGCACCACCTCCAATCACGTTCCAATTTCCTTGGATTGCAATATCGTATTCCAATGCCCAAATATTTTCAGATTCGAGGGATGGTGGCTCCAGGAACAAGAAATTCATGATCTTATGAGAAGCAAATGGAAGAGTATTAGAGGTGCACACAATTTGGCGGTGGCATGCGTGGAGAGAACCTAATAAAAATCTGATCTATTGTCAAAACTTGGTCACTCTCTAAGAAAATCACAAATAGAGAGTTGAAGAAAAAATTGTTGCATGATGTCAGCATTATTGATAAAAAGAAGAAAAACATGGACCTCACCACTAATGAAGTCAGCACAAGGAGAATTCAAAAGTGACACTTAGAGGAGCTTTATCATAAGGAGGAGATATATTGGGGACAAAGAGTCAAAATTACTTAGCTCAAGAAAGGAAATAGGAACACCTCTTTCTTTCACAAAGTGGCCTCTAGAAGAAAAAGGAGAAATCAGATACCCTCTCTCTTGAATGAAGGTATAGAGTTTCACAATCAAGAGGTCATGTACATCCATCTTCATTCATATTTCAAGAATTTCTTTAGCCTTACCTCATCACCAAAGCTCTTCATAAATTGGAATCTACTTGATGATAACCCAACCATCAATCTAAATGATTTCATATAGGAATTCACTATGGAAGAAATCAGAAGTGTAGTTTTTTCCATTGATGGCCTCAAAGCCACTAGCCTAGATGGTTTCACACTTCCATTTTTTAAAAGCTTTTGGGATCTTCTTTGTGATGATGATGTCATGGTATTGCTTGATGATTTCCATCAAGGTGCCCCTAGCTCATCCAGGTTGAACTTGGCCTATATTATGCTTATCCCCAAGAGAGAAGGCACTTTGACTGCTAAGGACTCGTGACCAATCAGTTTGCTCAATAGCTTGTACAAGATAATCACAAAGGTATTGTCTATGTGTCTTGCTATTTTCTTTCGCTGCTTATTGATGAATTGCAATTAGCTTTTGTCAAAGGAAGATCGATTAATGAGAATTTTCTTAGTATTCATAAAATTGATAGCCTATTACAGAAGATCTGGTGAGAGAGAAATCTTGTGCAAGCTAGACTTTGAAAAGGCTTTTGACAAGATAAATTGGGACTTCTTATTTTCTATACTATAGGCTAGAGGTTTTTCTTCAAAATGGATTGATTGGATACACCACTTGCTTTCTTTTGCTTCTATAGCACTTTTAGTAAATAGAAACCCTAGAAGAATATGGATAAAGTTCTGGCAAAGATTAAGACAAGGTGATCCGCTCTCATATGCTCTTTTCATCTTAACAATGATGTACTATCTAGATCACTCAAACAAGCTAGATTGTCAGGTTAATTGAAGGAACTAGTAGCAGTAAGGTGTTTTCTGATATAAGAATTTTTTTTTTTTTTTTTTGTAGATGATATATTACTATTCGGTGCTAGTAAAATTGACAGTATTATATGCACTAAAGTTATCTTGCTTGGATTTGAAGATGTTTCTAGATTGAGAATTAATTTCTATAAGAGCTCCATTGTTTGCTTGAATATAGATGAAAGGAAAGCATATAGATTTGCTTTTTTGATGAATTGTAAAAATGGCTCACTTCCATTTACTTACTTGGACCTCTCTTTTTGTGACAAAAAAATTCTAGAACGGTGTTGGATGCCTTTGCTAGAGAAAATAAATACAAGATTGGCTACTTGGAAGGGAACATTACTATCTTGGGGAGATAGAATTACTCTTATTAATTTAGTTTTGATTGCATTACCTTCTTATTATATATAAACTTTCAAAATGGCTAGTAAAAAGAATTGATCAGACGTACTAAACTTTTCTATGGGAAAAAAGGGCACTGTCAGTGGATTTCACTATCTTGTTAATTGGGATAGTATGTGTAGCTCAAAAGAGAAGGGAGATTTTGGCATAAAAATATCGATCAGATGAATCTTGCTCTCCTTATATGGTAGGCTTGGAAATTCATAATGGGATCATATAACTTCTGGTAGAAATAAATTAAAAGTGCATACTATATAAAGAAAAGACTTGGTATGAGAATCAAAAAATATGCCAAAAAGCTCTCTCATATTTGAAGGATATTAGTAAACAACCGGATGCATTTTGGAATTATCTAACCTTCAAGCTAGGTAAAGGAGATCACGTTTAATTTTGGGAGGACTCTTGGGTAAGCCTTGCACCTCTATCCTATCTCTTTGATGACCTTTACTCCAAAGCTTTGAAGCCGAATTGTACAGTGAGTTCTTGATGATCAATGAGATATCTCATTTGAAAAATTGGACTCAAAGGCCCTTTGACTAGATAGCTAGCTGCGCAGTTGAAAACTCTACAAGCCATCCTTTCCCATATTAGGCCTATGAGGATTGCTGATGTGCCAACTTGGAAGCTTATTCAAAATGACACTTGTTTATTTGACTCCTACTAGAAGTTTATCAACAATGGTGGTTTAGTTTACCCTTATTACAAAATTATTTAGAAAGGTGCCATTCCAAAAAAAATTAAGATATTTCTTTGGTTTGCTTTGAGAAATAAACTCCAACTGGGGAAGTTTTAGCTAGAAAGGTTGGCAAGTAAGCTCAAGTTGCACTCTTTGTAGATGGAGGGTGGAATCCATCTGCCACTTGTTCATCAAATGCCCCTTTCCTCTTAGCCTATAGCACTCCATCAAAATCCAACTGAACTTGAGAGGGTGGCTTTCAAATATTTATGATCTTTGGACTGACGCGTGGTATAAAAAATTTTAGCCATGACTATAGAGAGCAAGAGATCAATTGTGCACTACTTTATATTGGGAGAATTGGAGGGAAGAAAATGCAAGAATCTTCACTAAAATGAAAATTTCCATTTGTTCAATTCTTCAAAAAGAGTTGCATACATTTCACTCTTCAGAAGCATTGCACGCTAGAAAGTTTATTGAAAGCCATGGCAAGTTGTGGAATAGCCTAGTGTCATAAGTGCATCGATCTTTTAGTTGATAATCTTTTGTAAATCTATATGTTTTATCATGTAAACTCTTGCACGTCTCTTATTTATCTATTAAATAAATAGGAGGAAGCCCCTTACTCCCTCTTTTTTCTTTCAGAAAAAAAAAAAAAAATATATATATATATATATATATATATATATATATTAAAATGGAGGCTTCCCATTAAGAAGCCTCCGTTTATCATGTGTAAACCCCAAGCATCGTCAAAGCTTCCCATTCGGCTGCTCTAAGCGGCCTACATGCCGATGGAGGTGTTCATGTATGTTTTTTTCACCAACGCCTCATTTGACATGTGGATAAGAGGCACGGAAGGAGGCATCACGCAGAGGGTTAGAGTTTTTTCTCAAGCATCTGAATTTTTATGCGAGTTGTGGCAATGTGACCAAGGAGATGTGGCTGGCAAGGCTGGCAAGGAGGCAGACGACGGTGATGGGAAGAGACTGGAGGAGGCAGAGGGTGGGGGTGGGGAGGAGAAGATGGAGGAGAGTGAGAAGAAGAGCACCGAGGTCGGAGCGGTTTCTTAGGCTCTAGTTGGGGTTTTTTCTTCCCAGGGCCAAGGAGGTGCGGCTGGCGAAGGCGGCGAGGAGGCTTCCTATTTCCATTCACCATAAACCCCAGCCATCATTAAAGCTTCCTAGTTCGGCCACTCCAAGCCTCCTACGACACGTGGATAAGAGGCACGGAGGGAGGCATTGCGCGGAGGGTTGGGATTTTTTCTTGAGCATCTGAGTTTTTGTGCAAGTTGTGGCGATGTGACCAAGGAGGTGCGGTTGGCGAAACTGGCGAGGAGTCGGAGGGCAGTGATGGGGAGGGATCGGAGGTGGCAGAGGGCGACGAAGGGGGAGGGACCGAGGGGAAGGGGGGAGAGGAGGAGATGGAGGAGAGTGAGAAGGAGAGCATGGAGATCAGAGCGGTTTCTTAGGTTTTAGTTAGGATTTTTTCTTCCTAGGGCCAAGAAGGTGCGGCTGGCGAAGGCGGCGAGAAGGCTTCCCATTTTTATTCATCTGTAAATCCTAACTATCGTCTAAGCTTTTTCATTCGACTGCTCCAAGCCTCCTACGTAGTTGGGTTTTTTTTTTTATTTTTATTTTTTTTTTTTTTTATGATACCCACGCATTGCGTGGGTTATATGCTAGTATGCACGCGCACGCGCACACACACGAGAAGAAAAGAGAAAGAGGAGGAGAAAGCTAAAAGGCCACTATTTATCATCAAAATAAGATAACTTTAAAAAATAAAAAAAAATAAAAAAAAAATAAAAGAAAAAAAAGGGAAAGCACCCGAAGCTAAGCCCTCCTTGTACCAAGTGATACCACCATTAGACTACATTAATCGAGCTTAAGATTGAGCCTCCTGAGCCAGACCAAGTACAGTATCAAACTGAATGCATCAAACCTCTTCGCCGGCTGTTGAGCACAAAATGCCTCCTTACTACCTTCACTCCTTTCCTCAGCCTCATTCTCCCCCACCCTCTCCAGCTCCTCCCTCTCCCTCAGAATCTCCGCCACCGGGACCGACACCGAGAACGCCTCCTACCTCAAGACATCACTGAATGGCAACGGATAGCACTCTAATATCAGCACCGGTGCGCGCTCCGCGTAGATGTTCTCAACGATCCTTGGGCTCACCACCTCATGGCCACTGGGGCAGAGGCAGAAGCGAGACTCGAGCATGAAGTAGTAGTCGAGGTCCTCGGGGAGGTACTCATAGATGGGGAGGTCGTCGTGGTAGCCCTTCCAATGGTGGAGGAGGAGGGGGCGGATGGGGCCGTGGTTTCCGCCGGCGAAGAAGGCGAGGTAGGGGCGGTCGGAGAGGTCCGGGAAAGGAGGGGAGAGGAGCTGGCAGGGGATCTCGCAGTCGTGGACAAGGAGATATCCGGGATGCCGACATCCTTATCGGGGGCGGAAGCCGACGTGTGGAGTTTTTGATGTGAAAGTGGGAGGATGGGACCATCATTTTATTTAGATAAGAAAAACTACCAGATACGAATGGAAAGCGAAGAGAAAATTCCAAAAGGCTCGACGAAACTTAGAATAGGATTCTAACTAATATCGATGACAAATAACTTTTAATATAAACTTCAGACGAGCAATCTTACCATGGCCTCCGTTGTGCTGCCAGCTCAATGTACTAAACTTTTTTAATATACTACAAACTCTTCTAAAATGTTACAGATCAAAATCAACCAAGTACAACAACCCATCCAGCACCTATACTACGGCTCTATGCTGTTGGTTGTCGATGTTACATTCTCTCTCATTGGGATGACTCAGTCCTACCTACTTCACTGCAGCCTTTGATACTCTGTAGAACCTTTTTTTTATCCCTATTTTTTTGTCTTCTGTAGTCAGTACCAACCAGCTGTCCAAGTAGTGCAAAAATTCTCAAGAATTATATACTTTGCGTTTGCTTCGTTTTTTTTTTTTTTTTTTCCTTTCCACAAACTCCAACCGAGATTGTAAGATCGTCTCAAGCTGATTTGTGCCCGGATGGAGTTGTGGTAAAGCTTTTGGTTGGCTCTGGATGCATGATGCCCCTGTGTATTAATGCTTATTAATTATTATTAGAGATACAGGTACACGCGGTTGCATATTAGCATAGGCGTTCTAGTTATTTCCCAAAGATAACTTCATGTAAGTTATTATTATGGGTGTTTCCATAATGTTAGCACTGTTTCAGTCATTTCCCAAATAAATTCCGGTAACTTCTTGGAGTCAAAAAAAAACTTATAAAAATGCCTTTGAGATCGGGTATGGAATAAATTTTCCTATAAATGACACCCCAATCATAGCAGGGGTGGATGACGTCCTACTCCGGCTAAATTTTCTTGCTTCCCAGTAGCGAGTAGGGTTGCTTCTGAGAAATTAGACCATTAGGGGTCTGAAGTGAAAAGAGTTTGCTTTCCTTCAAAGAATTTCAAGCTGTTATGTTCGCCTCATAAAACCAGGCATCATTGTATGCGATATGATATTCTCCGTGCCTCTCTCCCGTATGTCGCTAAAGAACTTTAGATGGAACTTTAAATTATATAATACTTTTGATAGACTTAAAGTGAAACAAGTGATCTCAAATAATGATTAGATAGTTGATACATCCGAAGATGGACCATCCATCATAGTGCTGACAAACCAATAGCAACCTGACATGTGTCCTCAGTCCTCAGTGAAAAGTGATAGAGTGACTGCCCAGCCTCTACCATCTAGCCTTTTACGATCATACTGGAGGAGTTCTAGAGTCTCCCATCCATAAGATGATAAGCTACTAGCCCACTCATTGCTCCACTCCCTCCACTCAGTGAGATCTACAATCTCAACAACTTTAGAACGTGCAAGCTATTACTTCCTAATAGCCATATCACATCTTGATGACCTTTGCTCTCTAGGCATGCGTTCCTCTGGCGATAGGCACCCACCTTTTCTAGATAACTCCACTAGGGATCCTCTATGTAAGAGGTGAATACTTATTTCACATCTCTTCTTCCAGAGACAGACTCTAGATGAATTAGAATCTATCTCCTCCATAAAATTTTGAGTAACTCTGGCTCCTCTGAACTATACATTCCACATGGCATCCTTTGAACTTTCACTCTTCATTTTCTTACTACAACTCACCTTACTTTATATTCGATTTCATTATTAAACTCCATCTAAGAGGTCAGATATCTTCTATTTGCTTTCGTGAGAGACTGACTTAGGCATAGAGGGTCCACCAATAGGGAACCCCTTAGTGTAAGAACTTTTTTTGTCTTTAATGGTTTTGCAAATCTATCCAGAGGGATCGATCGAGGATACAACACTATCATCCGATCTAGAGGTCCAACTGCCCATCCTATGATTGTCTCTCTTTCTCCTGACTCTGGCTCAGTAGCTTGAGCCTGCTTAACTCCCAAGTGGCAACAGATTGGCACGAGAGAAAGGATCTTGATCTGAATTTGAGGTCTTGAGTTTCTCTCTCTATCATTCAAATATGTAGAATAAGAAGTCTATGGCAGCATCTTCCGCCATCCTCCTGGAGATACTTGTGGAACCCATTGACCCAGACCAAGATCGTTGGGATCTTAACATTCTAGAGGTGTTGACTACATCAATCATTACCATCGAGCAATTTTAGCAGCTCCTGCAGCAGGTTCAAGTACTAACAACTGTAGTGCACAACCTATAATAGTCAACTCATTAGCTCATCTCGGCATTGAGCAACCATCCAACTCCGGTACTCCCTGATCTTCCTCCTTCCTCGAGGAGCTTAAGGTGGAACAACTAGTCTCACCCTCACCAGCCCGAAAGGAGTTCCCGGGGTCTCCCAATCTATCCATGGGAGCCTCGAGCGAGCTTCGGTTCATGATCATCGTCCTTGCCACTGTGAGCTCAGATGTGGCACTCCCAAGCCTTAAAAATAAGTGAAAAGAGGCCAAGGAGTCAAGGGAGTAAGACAACACAATGTTTCAGCAAAAGTATCAGAGGAGTTGACTCAGCTTACAGAGGAGTCGACTTAGACTGCTCGAGTTGAATAGATGAGTCGACTCGAGTCTAAAACCTCAGCTCGAAGAAGACAAACAGAGAACAGTCTTTTGGGACCTACAACCGGCATGCTGGTGGCATGCTTTTGAGTCGACTCGGTTCCAGACGAGTCGACTCGAGCCCAGGATGAGTCGAGTCGAGCTATGGACAAAACTACAAGAGAAGTCTATTTTGGTCTAGGTTCAAGCTTAGTCTTAGATGATTTAAGGTCTTGATTTGTAAGGTCTTAAGGGGCTAATCTAGGGATTGGACTAGGGTTAAGTCCAATGGGTGAGTGCATAACAAGATATGGGTATACATGGGCTTGGGGAGTGCATTACATTAGATTAGCCAGGAGAGTTTTTTGACCCTGTATAATTATACTTTGTATATTGTTTCAGTATAGACGAATTGAATGCAAGCCTTTTTTCTTTCTAAAATTCTCTCTCTTCCTCTCTCACTCTCCTTTTCTTTTCTTCATGTCCTAGGATTTTCTAGGGCTAGGGTTTGATAGATCTGTCGTCACTGCTTTTCTCGAATCCGTGTTGCTGGTTCCACGATCATCAAGTAGTAAGAAAAGGTCCCAACAATCTGGTATCAGAGCACTGGAGTTACATCTGGTGGAGGAATAAAGGTCAAAGCTTCACCAGGATTTAATGTGCTAAGCAGATTTCTCTTGATGACACTGTTTTATTTTGGTGTTTGGTTTTTTGGAGATCTGGTTGAGATGGCATCGAGTACCATTAAGGCAGATTTTGAAAAGTTCGATGGCAAGGATAACTTCAGCCTTTGGTAGCAAAGGATGAAGGATCTATTGGTACAGAACAAGATCAATAAGGTCTTAATTCAAAAAAGATCACTTTGAAGTTTGAGAAGAACTAGAAGAGATAGCCTTTAGCACAATCAAGATGTACCTCGTTGATGAAGTCTTACCTAAGATTAGCACAGAAACCACACCAAAGAGGCTTTGAAAGAAACTGGAGAACACATATATAGGTAAGAATATAACAAACAAGCTGTGATTAAAGAGAAGCAGTTGTACAGTTTGTAGATGCTTGAAGAACAAAATTTAATTTTCCACATCCGAAAATTCAATCAAGTTTGCTCGAATATTATAAGCCTTGATGTGAAGATTGATGAGAAGGATAAAGCTCTCTTATTATTATGTTCAATGTCAGTTTCATATGACGGTCTTATTACTACTATGGTATATGGAAACTATAAGGATTGGTGTGGTACTCCCAAGTCTTGGGAGGTCACGAGAGGAATTAGGGTGTTGGCTCCAGAAGACTGGGACATATGTGGTCCTAGGGTTAGGATTGTAGAAAACTGCCAGGCATTCTAAGCATAATTTTTAAAATTTTTAACGAAAAATAAAAGATTAAAAGATTAAATAATTTAATCTAATTATCATACTTAAGATCAGATCTAAAATACCTATACTAGGATCTACAATATGATATATTGTATATATAAAAATCTAAAAAATAAAATACATGCATCGATCAGATCGATGCGTCAAACTAGATCTAACTTTTAAATCTATCTTCTAAGGTTTAGAACCTTATACCTAAGTACGGGTAGATGATCGCTATTGCTGAAATACTTAAATCTAAGGCTCTGCTGATTGTTTGCAACCACACAGGATATCCGGCCTCTACGAATCGTCTACTAAAAGTTTTAAACTAATCTAATCTTTCGGGACTGCTAGATTATACGAAGATCATTGGATGGCTGATCTGATTTTTTCTTCTTCTTTGAACCTTTTGGACTCTCCAAAGTCAAAGATGAATCAAAGGAGGATGTAGAAAAGTGAAAGAAGACAAGAGAAAATACTTCTATCTATTTTTTTCTCTTACCCAAAAAAATCCTAGTGCCTAGGGTTTTCAACTGTCACCCAAGAGGAGGAAGAACTCCTCTAGTTAATTTTCACATGCCAATTGATGGCTTTTTCCACCCAAATTCCTCACGCCTCCTCCCAAGTGTCGGCCACTCTTCTCAGAATTCTCACGCACATAATAAAGAGTGCACGCTCCCTAAGAACCCTTCTTAAAGTGGGCAGCCTCAAAAGGATGAGAAAAGATAAGAATGAGTTGGTTTTGTTCCAAATTCAAACTCTTTTGAATTCTATCCCAAAACCAATTTTATCCTCATCCCAAAGAGAGAGAATGGGGGCATCCAAAACATATTTGGCATGGAAAATACTTCAGATATGTGCCCACCTAAGAAAAATTCTTCTCAAGGTAGGTGGCCATAAAAGAAGATAAGGATGGGAGTGCTAGGATGAGGATAATGATTCTATTTAAATTAAATTCAAAACTAATCCTAGCCAATCCATTTGAGGCATGAGAAAGGGGGAAAATCTGATATCTAGGAATGAGAGTCATTCATGTAAAACTTTTTTTGCATGAACAAAGAATAAGCATAGGGAAAGGTGGCGCAAGGGAGAAGTCCAACTTCTTTGGACTCTAGGTTTTAGTCATCTGATTCCAACTAAATCCAATTTAGTTAGAGCCAATTACATAAGACTAAATCTAATCTAATTAGACATGAAATCAACTCAACTAAATTCTAATCAAATCAAGATTTGATCGAACCCAAGTCATGATCAAATCAAAAATCAATCTTCTTTAGAGATTAGGTCATCTCATAACCTAATCGGATCAAACCAAATTGAATCCAATTCAATTAGATTTGATCCACTTTATTGCACAATCAAATTAAGCTAATTAGCAATCTTATTGCTAACTAATCTTTCAATAATTATAGAGTTTCAGTCTAGTGAAACTCTTCATAACAGAGTTTCAATCTAATGGAACTCCTGATCACAGAGTCCCAATCCAATGGGACTCTTGATCATAGAGTCCCAGTCCTATGGGACTCTTGATTAGCCACATAATCAGATAGGTATTTTTTTTAAGTATAACCCCATAGGTTCGAATTTAAGCTGATAGTATAGAAATAAATTTCTGAATCAATCAAAGTGACTATCTAGCAATGGTACCCGATATCTGGATAGACTGAACACATGCGAAGCAACATTTAGAACCTACTAGAATATAGTTACCGTATAATTCACCCCTTTGACCTACATGTTTAGGATGATTAAGAGTTAAACTATCAACTCTGGATAAGTACATCCATAATGTATCTCAACCTAATCAATCATGTGACTCCTCACAAAAACTATCTTGGCCAAGACTTTGCTAAATTAAAACATAATGTAACACATTTTCTGAAATTAGGAGTGGTCAATCCCATCTTAACTCACACACAGACTCCACAAGTACTTGATTGTGCTCAAAAATCTTTCATCACTGAATTAGAAATTCAAGTAATCTAACACCAAAGCACATTGAGTTACTTGCAAGTCACCGTAGTGATCTCAGATCGAAGAAATACTTATATCCACTACTACATAATAGGGCTACGGTAGCGCATACTAAGGCAGTGGTTTTAAAAATCGCTATCATAGGATCTAAGGCAGCGGTTACACATAACCGCTATCATAGATTGGACCTATGGCAGCGGTTACACATAACCACTGCCATAAGTCGATCTATGACAGCGGTTACCAAAAATCACTGCTATATATGAAATCTATAGCAACGGTTACATATAACCGTTGTAATAGGTTAAATCTATAGCAGCGGTTACAATTAACCATTGCCAAAGATTCAATTTATTATGGTGATTAGTCAACTGCCGCTATATGCTCAGGCCAATGGTAGCGGTTACATAAAACTACCATAATAGATTGAATCTATAGTAGCGGTTATATGTAACTACTACTATAGGCTAACCTATAGCAGCGGTTTTTGCTAATCACTGCTATAGATGCAAATATGAATTTTTTATTTTTTTTGAATATAGTATAATTTTAAAATTTAAAGTCCATCTTCACCGTTCATTATCTAAGTAATTATCGTTAGAGTGTCATCATAAAAGATCACCTCGATCCGATATTCATAGCTACATCGATCGATAAAATTTTATTTCGACGGTCATAAATGATCATATGATGATCTAATAGATAACGACCATCAATTAATCCAAAAACTTACAATGATGATCTCAATGATTTTTGTAGCATACTATCAAAATTTTACTTTAATCAGACATCATTATCATGGTCAATCTAGCATGGAATGATTTCGATCGTTAAATAAAAAATGATGATCAAAAGCGATCTTTTGTGATGACACTCTAACGATAATTATTTAGATAATAAATGATGAAGATGAGCTTTAAATTTTAAAATTATACTATATTTAAGAAAAAATATGAAAAAATTCATATTTGCATCTATAGCAGTGGTTGGCAAAAATCGTTGCTATAGATCCTATTGCAGTGGTTGTTAACAGCTGCTATAAATCCTATAGTAGCAATTTTTGACAATCGCTGTAATAGACCTATGACAGCGGTTTTGAAAACCACCATAGGTCTGGCATAAATTTTCGATGTGTGCCGATCTTTTCATCTTCTCGGCTTCCACTCTCTTCTCTCTCTATCCGAGTCCTAGCTACCCTTTCCGTCGTCGATCTGCCCCTCCGTCGGCCTGCCCCATCACCGACCGCCTCCCTGCCTGCCTCCCTCTCTCTCTTTTTCTCTTCTCATCTTGGCTACTTATGCCCTAGCTACCATTCCGCGCCGACCTGCCCCCAGCCACCCCCTCCCTTAGCCTTGCCATTAGATCTAGCTCCCTCAGCCCCTCCCTTGGCTCCCTCTAGCTCTCTCCCTTCCTCATTCCTGTGCCAACTCCCTCCCTCCTCCGCCGCCCCCTCCCTCAGCCCCGCCGCCCCCTTCCCTTTAGCACCGCTGTGGACCCTGCCTCCCTCATTTTTGGCCCTTCGCTGGCTTGCCTTGTCGCTAGCCTACCCCACCGCTGGTCCCCTTTGGCCCTGCCTCCCTTGACCCCGGCCCTGCGCCCCACCCTGCCGCCCCCTTTGGCCGCATTCCACCACCGACCCGCCCCATCGCCGACCCCCTTTGGCTCTACACCCCACCTCACCGTCGGCGGCCTCCGTCGGTATCCTTTAGTCCCACTATTTTTATTAATTTATTTTTTAATTTATTTATTGATTTATATTCTTTGAACTTTTTATTAATTTACCTCTCTAAGCATATATATGTTATATGAGTTGGATTGCTAGCATGTTAATTGATGTAATTTTTTATGCTTAATGAATATAATATTAAATTTATTATATTATTTATAAATTATTTATTATTATATTCATAAATTAAAGTATATTCATAACTTAATATTATATTTTAAATTATTAAATTTAATATTATTCATAAATTATTTATTATTTTATATTCATAACTTAATATTATATCTTAAATTATTAAATTTAATATTAATAAAAATATTATATATATTATTTTTTTATTTTTTATAATATTTTATTTTAAAAAAAATAGTTTTTTTATAAAGAGACTGTGATGATTTTTGGTGGAAAATGATTAATTCTTAGTATAATTTTAGTGATATGAGCTCTCTTATTTTTTTCTTTTTTTATAAATATTTTAATTATTTTGAACATCAAGGTAATCTTGGATGGCCAGCGACTATTTAGTGGACAACTATTCGCAGTCGATTTGGTTTAGTTGTAGCGAATACCGAAAGTAACATTGCAATACATGATTAAATGATGAATCTAAGCCACCTTTTTATTTTTATTTTCTTTATTTTTCTATTTTTTCTAATATTTATGGTAAGTGCTATCCTGACTAGCTTAAGAAGTACTCCTTAATGCTTTTGAGATGATATATAATGGGAATGTTAGAGATATAAGTTTTTTCTTAATCTTGGAAGGTAGATAGAAAGTAAAATTATTTGTTGCTCCTCCTTAATTATTTATGGATGTAATTCATGTTATAGAATTTACTGCATAATATTTTTTGGATTACTATTTATATCTTATTACTTTTGTTTATTGCATTGCATAATGATAGATCCATCAATTGATTAGTGTACATAATCTCCGACACATGTATATTTATATATTTTTTGTATGGATAGAAGAATTATGTACAATGATCAATTGCTTATCCAATTTGGATAGTTTAAAAATTATAAATAATTTTATAGATAATTATAGTAATTAAATGGTATGTTGAGGGTTCCGAAAGAAATTTTATATAGTATTTTTCTTTTGTTCTTCCGACACAAAAGAACTATGAAAAAATGCTATCAAAATTTTTTTCGATTTCTATTGTGTATCATTTGATTACTATAATAAACCTATAGAATTAATATAATTCTTAAATAGTATAGGACCTATCTTTACCTATTAGTTGGTGATAGGATGGATTTAATTAGGTGTATATAAAAGTGATATTTAATGTCAGTTATGGCTTATGAGTTGCATTGGTATATAATATAAGTTCCACATATGATTTAATTACAGTATCACTATTTTTAAAATGGATAAAGGATAGATGAAGTTTAGTAGTCTCTCGTCAGAATATGAGGCTGAACTTCAAAATTTTCTTGATTTTACTATAAAAAAATTTGAAAACCATGGACTTATCCAATATCCTTATAAGAAGTGTATGAGTGGGCCATGGCTATCTTGTTAAGATGTAAATGATCACCTCATTATTTATGGCTTTAAAATTGATTATAAAATTTATTAAAATCAACATGATCAGGACAGACTGCAAGGAGGCGATCAACATGATGAGAAAGTAGAACAAATGGCTCATGATATTTTTTTATTTATTGGCCATAATAATGGTGCATCTACATCCATGTCTGATTCTGTGATTGGTGGAATAACAAATAATGAGAATGTGGAGAAGGTCCACAAGTTGATGGAGGATGCTAATATTTTGTTATATCCCGCATGTAAAAAGATGGCGAAGCTGGAGTTCTTAATCCAGTTGTATCATGCAAAATGCTTCAATAGGTTCAGTAATAATGGAGTGAACTACATCCTAGAGCTTTTGAGGGATATTCTTTCGGATAATGTACAAATTCTGAAGAATAATTATGAGGCATCAATGATTATTGAACAGTTGGGCTTTACTTACACCAAGATACATACATATCTTAATGATTGCATGCTCTATTGGGAAAGGGATGTCAATCAAAATGAGTGCATAAGGTGCGGTGTATCAAGATGGAAACAGAATAAATATAGCATATCGATTCATGTATCTCAAAAATTGATGTGACACTTTTTTTTAATTTCGAGACTATAAAAGTTATTTATGTCGGCAAGGATATCGAAGGACATGAGATGGCATAAAGAGGACCAAATAAAAGATGATGCATTGAGGTATCCATCCGATGGAGAGGCATGGCAAAAGTTTAATAAAATACATCCCGACTTCACACAAGAGATACATAATATGAGGCTGGGCTTGTCATGCGATGGTTTTAATTCGTTCAAGCACATGAATACCGTCCATAGTGTATGGCCAGTGTTTATTCATGTTTACAACCTTCCACCATAGATGCGTATGAAAAAATTCTTTGCTTTCATGATAATGCTCATCCCTGGACCGATGGAGGTAGGTAATAACATTGATGTTTATTTACAGTCTCTTATTATCGAGCTGAAATAGTTATGGAGCATTCAAGGTATTCCAACTTTTAATGCTTTGATGAATGAGTCATTCTCAATACGCACAGCACTTCTGTGGACAATAAATGACTTTCTAGCTTATGCCTTAATGTCAGATTGGAGCACGAAAGGTGAGCTAGCATGCCTGATTTGTGAAAAAAATATTCGGTCTAAAAAGTTGACACATCGGAGGAGCTTTAGGTTTATGAGGCATTGACATTTTCTCTGTCAAAACCATTATATAGAAAGGATGCACGCTCCTTCGATGGCACTATTGAAGAAGATGAGGCGCCTAGCCTGATGTCTAGAAGTGAGGTGTTGATAGAGTTGAATGGTCTCAGTATTAAATTTGGGAAAGGTAATCCGATTGATGGTAAGAAAAGAAAGCATCGATCAAAGAAAGATGGCACACACTTTAATTTGAGAAAAAAGAGCATCTTCTTTGACTTGTCATATTGGGAGACAAACTTATTATACCATTGCTTAGATGTAATGTATATTGAAAAGAACGTGTGCGAGCTCCTATTGGCAACAATCTTGAACATCAAGGATAAGACCAAAGATGTCTTGAATTTTTGATTTGACTTGAAAGAATGGGGTATAAGATCATTCCATCCGGAGTCGGTAGGGAAAGAATAGTGGAGGCTTCCTCATGCATGCTATATTATGAATGCCTCCGAACGGTCCATATTTTTTCATATATTAAAAAATATAAAGATCCCAAATGGATACTCAAGCAACATATCAAAGCGTGTGAATAGTAAGGATGTTAAACTTGGAGGATTGAAGACTCATAATTATCATGTGTTGATGTAGGAGTTGATCCCAGTAGCTGTTCACCGTATGTTACCAAAAAATATTAGAATGGCTGTTATTCATCTTTGCAACTTTTACAGAGATATTTGTGCAAAGAGGTTGCTTAAGAAAGATATGAAGAAAATGAAGGCAAGGGTAGCGATCATATTATGTGATCTGAAAAAAATATTTTTACCATTATTTTTTATAGTTATGATGCATCTTACCATGCACCTTATGGGAAAAGTTATACTTGGAGGTCCAGTGTTCTGTCGATAGATATACCCCACCGAGAGGAATATTCAAATACTAAAATCTTATATAAGAAATATGAATCGCCCAGAGAGATTCATAGCAGAAGATTATTTGAGTCAAGAGTGTATGAATTTTTGTACCATATACTTAAACAAGCTAGAGACACGTCGTAACCGACCAATAAAAAATTAGGATGATCAATATGAGCCAATTGAGCCTGCATTTAAGTCCATTCAATAACCAGGTGGACTTTTCACTTCATACCATCTCACTGATTTAAGCATTGAGGAAAGAAAAAAGATGCACCGCTACGTGCTCTTCAACTGTGATGTCATTAAGATGTATATAAGGTGAGTTATTCAATCTTATTTATTTTATAGTATTTTAAAAAAAATCTAAGTACATCTAAATTTGCACTTTGTACATGCAGCAAACACAAGGTCATAAAAGTAAAATATGATGCTTTAAGTATGTGGGAGAAAGAAAAAATGCACAGCAAAGAATTTTCTAAATGGTTCAAAAATCATATAAGCGATTACATATTCTTACCTTGTACAACTTATTTGAACATGTTTATTAATTAGATGTCATCTTCTTAATTAGATGTGGAGATTATCGCTCGGTGATGTGAGCCCTGAAATACGTGCTCTTTTAATGGGTCCTAATCGTACTGTGCGTGAGTACGAACAGTTCGTCATTAATGGCTACAGATTTAATATTCACAGTCGGTCCGTAAACATGATAATACAAAATAGTGGCGTGATGTTGAGCACCATCACTGGGTGTTATGCTAGCTTAAGAAATTCATAGCCTCGTATAGAGGATCTGAACTATTATGAGATAGTGGAGAAGATAATCATCTTGGACTACTATTCTAAAAAAGGGATTGCATTAATGAAATATGATTGGTTTGACACCTTATCTCAGTCAGGGATGAAGACTGATGAGTATGATTTTACTCTCATCAACATGCAACGCCATCTCCGCACTGAAGAACAGTATATACTTACCTTCTAAGTTAGTCAAATCTTCTACGTTAGTGATCCCTTGGAGCCTCAGTGGGGTGTTGTTATGAGGATGGCGCCTAGGCATATTCTTGATGATACCAAGGTTGATGATGATGTTGGACCATGTATACAAAGTGCTCCTCTAGGATAATTTATCTAGTACTGTCGAGGTCCCAGATATATTTATCAGGAGCGATGGTGATGTTCATATTATAGATGCCACTAGGCGATGACTCAATATTCTGGTATAAATATTAGAGTCTATTATTTATTGATGCTCTACTAATATTATTGTTCAACATGTTATATGGGTTAATGTTCATTAACATGATAGATCAGGATGGCACCGAAACACCATCTCGCGTAGACTGAAATGCCTAGTATGTGGTGCAACTCCGCTTGGAGGGAGAGGGAACCCTCCATGTTATGTACTGTAATTTTTTGGATGTCTATGATGAGCTCAATCTATCCATGTAGACATATCAGAAAGAACAATCATCTAGATTAACCAAAATAAACTTTTACAAATTTTATCATTAATTTTCAATGCAACATTTTCTAGATACTACTTATTTCTCCTACTAAATATGTGCTTTGGTAAGCAACATTATTGTATAGCAAAAAGCACGTACCTAGAAGAGAAAACAAGTAGTATCTAGAAATACTACTATAAAAAAGGGCTATGATAGTGGTTCGTAACCGCTGTCGTAGCTCCAAAAATCGCTGCCATAGGCTTTGGCGGTTTTTTAACCGCTGCCACTGCAGCGTCGTCGTAGTCCTATGGCAGCGGTTATTGCAGCGATTGTTTGAACCACTGCCATAGACAGTCTATTGTAGCAGTTTATAAATTACTGTAATATATCTACCTATAGCAGCGGTTACATAACCACTGTCATAGGTAATCTATAGCAGCGGTTTCTTAACTGCTGTCATAGGTCTAATACAGCGGTTGGCACCATTTATACCAGAGACCTATGGTAGCGATTGGCACGGATATGGCAGTGATTATAAAATTGCTATTGTAGATCTTGAATAATTAAAAAAAAATAAAATTTTTATTTTTTTATATATTTTATCTGATAAATATAAATATATAATATAAAAAAATATAATAAATATAAAAAATATTTTAAAATGCTAAAATTTTATTATCAAATAAAATTTATTTCAATATTTTTTAAGAAAATAAAATATATCAAAAGTCTCCTAAATCTACATCGTCGTCATCATCGGAAGCCGGAGCTGGAGCTGGAGCTGCAGTTGCAGCTGGAGCCGGAGCCGGAACTGGTGTTGGAGCCAGAGTCAGAGCTGGAGCTAGAATGCAGGCCAACATATCCTTGGATACTAAGCAGCCGATGTCATGATGGACGAAGTATGCTCCGACTGCTCCTCGGATGCTGAACCACGCATAAACCGTTGAGGGACAGGGGTGAAAGCTAGATGGCATTTCGGTGTCATCGTGACCTGCAATATTAATGAATATTAATCAATATAACATGTTAAACAATAATATTAGTATAGCATCAATAAATAGTCTCTAATATTTATATCAGATAAGGATTCTCTTAGTGGCCGATATGGCACGACCTACCGGCATAGCACAGCACACATTTTTCTTAAGCTTCCAAAGATCAGAAGAAAGATAGCTCTTTAACCAAAATAAGAAAGATATAAAAAAAATTTAAATAAAAAATAATAATTAGACTCTAATAATTTATACCAGAATATTGAAGTCATCGCATAGTGGCATCTATAATATAGATATCACCATTGCTCCTAACAAATGTGTCTAGGACCTCGACAGTACCAGATAAGTTTTGTCCTAAAGGAGTGCTTTGCATGCATGGTCCAACATCGTCATCAACTTCAGTATCATCAAAAATATGATTAGGCACCATCCTCACAACAACACCCCATTGAGGCTCCAAGGGATCACTAATGTAGAAGACTTGACTAGCTTGGGAGGCATGTATATATGGTTCTTCAGTATGGAGATGGCATTGCATGTTAACGAGAGTAAAACTACGCTCATCAGTCTTCATCCTAAACTATGATAAGATGTCAAATCAATCGCACTTCATCAACACGATCCTTCCTTTAGAATAATAGTCCAAGATGATTATCTTCTCCAGCACGCCATAATAGTTCAAATCCTTCATACGAGACTGTGAATCCTTCAAGCTAGCATAACACCTAGTGGTGGTGTTTAACATGATGCCACTATTTTATGTTGCCATATTGACGGACCTGCTGTGAATATTAAATCTGTAGTCGTTAATGATGAGCTGTTTATACTCACACATGGTATGATTAGGGTCCATTGAAAGAGCATGCATTTCAGGGCTCACATCACTGAGCGGCAATCTCCACACCTAATTAAGAAGATGACACCTAATTAGTAAACATGTTCCAATAAATTTTACCGATAAGAATATATAATCACTTACATGATCTTTGAACCATTCAGAAAATTCGTTGCTATGCATTTTTTCTTTCTCTTGCATACTTAGAGCGCCATATTTTACTCTTATGACCTTCTTGTATTTACTGCATGCACAAAAAATAAATTTATATATAATTAGATTTTTTTAATTATTATAAAATAAATAATGCTGAGTGACTCACCTTATGTACGGCTCAATGACATCACAGTTGAAGAGCATGTAGCGGTGTGCCTTATTCCTTTTCTCAATCCTCAAATCAGTGAGGTGGTATAAAGTGGAAAGTCCATCTGGCTATGGAATGAACTCAAATGCAAGCTCAATTGGCTCATACTGATCATCCTGATTTCTTATTGGCCGATTACGACGTGTCTTAAGCTTGTTTAAGTATATGGTACAAAAACCCATATACTCTTGACCCAAATAATCTTCTGCTATAGATCCCTCTGGGCGATTCATATTTCTTACATAAGATTTCAGAGTTTGAATATTTCTCTCAGTAAGATATATCCATCGACAAAACACTAGGCCTCTAAGTGCAACTTCCCCCGTAAGGTGCACAGTGAGATGCATCATAATCATAAAAAATGATGGTGGAAATATCTTCTCTAGATCACATAATATAGTCACCGCCTTTACTTTCATTTTCTTCACATCTTTCTTAGGCAACCTCTTTGTACAAATATCTCTATAAAAGTTGCAAAGATGAATAACCGTCATTCTAATATTTTTTGGTAACACGCAGTGAATAGCTATTGGGATCAATTTCTGCATCAGTACATGATAATCATGAGTCTTCAATCATCCAAGTTTGACATCCTTACTATTTACATGCTTTGATATGTTGCTTGAGTATCCATCTAGGACTTTTATGTTTTCCAACACACGAAGAAATGTGGACCGTTCGGAGGCATTCATAACATAGCATGCATGAGAAAGCCTCCACTGTTCTCCCCCTGCTGGCTCTGGATGGAGTGATCTTCTAATACCCCATTCTTTCAAGTCAAGTCGAAAATTCAAGTCATTCTTGATCTTATCCTTGATATTCAAGATTGTTGTCAAAAGGAACTCGCACACATTCTTTTCAATATACATTATATCTAAGCAGTAGCGCAATAAGTTTATCTCCCAATATGGCAAGTCAAAGAAGATGCTCTTTTTTCTCTAATTAAAGTGTGTATCATCTTTCTTTGATCGATGCTTCCTTTTTTTACCACCAATAGGATCACCTTTTTCAAATTCAACACTGAGACCATCCAACTTTCTAAGTACTTTACTCTCAGACATCTGGCTAGGCACCTCACTTTCTTCAACAGTGCCATCAAAGGAGCATGCATCCCTTCTGTATGGATGGTTTCGATGGAGAAAATATCGATGCCCCATATAGCTAAAGCTCCTCCGATGTGTCAACCTTCTAGACCGGATGTTTTTTTCACAGATCGGGCATGCTAGCTTACCTTTGGTGCTCCAACCCAACATTAGAGCATAGACTGGAAAGTCATTTATTGTCCACAAAAGTGCTGCGCGTATGAAGAATGACTCATTCAGCAAAGCATCAAAAGTTGGAATACCTTGAATGCTCCATAATTATTTCAGCTCGGCAATAAGAGGCTGCAAATAAACATCAATGTCATTATCTACCTTCATCGATCCAGGGATGAGCACTATCATGAAAGTAAAGGATTTTCTTATACACATCCACGGTGGAAGGTTATAAATATGAATAAATACTGACCATAAACTATGGGCAGTATTCATATGCTTGAACGGGTTAAAACCATCGCACGACAAGCCCAACCTCACATTACGTATCTCTTGTGCGAAGTCGGGATGTAATTCATTAAACTTCTGCCATGCCTCTCCATCGGTTGGATGCCTCAATGCATCATCTTTTGTTCGATCCTCTTCATGCCACCTCATGTCCTTCGATGTCTTTACCGACATAAATTTTTTTTTGTAGTCTCAGAATCAAAGAAAAGTGCCACATCAACTTTTGAGGTACATGAGTCAATGTGCCATCTTTATTCTATTTTCATCTTGATACACCGCACCTCGTGCACTTGTTGCGGTTAACATCCCCCTCCCAATAGAGCATGAAATCATTGGGACATGTATGTATCTTAGTATAAGTAAAGCTTAGCTGTTCAATAATCTTCGATATCTCATAATTATTTTTTGAAATTCGTGCATCATCCGAAAGAATGTCCTCCAAAAGCTCTAGTATGCAGTTTACTCTATTATTACTGAACTTATTAAAGCATTTCTTATGATACAATCGGATTAAAAACTCAAGCTTCGTCATCTATCTACATCCAAGATACAACGGAATATTAGCATCCTCCATTAACTTGCGGACCTTCTCCACATCCTCACTATTTATCATTCGACCAATCACAGGATCAGACATGGACGTAGATGCACTGTCATTATGGCCAATAAATGAAAAAATATTACAAACCATTTGTTCCACTCCCCCTTCAGGTTGATCGCCTCCTTGCAGCCTGTCCTCACCATGTTGGTCCCAATAAATTTCATAATCGACTTTAAAGCCATAAATAGTGAGGTGATTATTGACATCTTGACGAGGTAGCCACGGCCCACTCATATACTTTTTACAAGAATATTGGATCAGTCCATGGTCCCCAAATTTTTCTATAGCATAATGAAGAAATTTTTGAAGTCTAGCCTCATATTCTGGCGAGAGCCTACTAAACTTCATCCATCCCTTATCCATTTTAAAAATGATGATACTGCAAGTAAATCATATATGAAACTTAGATTAAATATCATTTTCAGATATGCAATAAATGCACCATATAACCAACTAATAGGTAAATATAGGTCTTATCCCATTCAAAAATTGTATTAATTCTATAGGTTCATTACAGTAATCAAATGATATGCAACAGGGATCGAATGAAATTTCGACAGCATTTCTTCTTACTTCTCCCATGTAGGGAAAACAAAAGGAAAATACCGTCTAAAATTTTATTCAAAATTCTTAGCATATCATTTGATTACTATAATTATCTATAGAATTATCTATAATTTTCAAACTATCCATATTGGATAATGAATTGATCATTGTACATAATTCTCTAATCCATATAATTACATATAATTGTATGGATGCCGGAGATTATGTACACTAATCAATTGACGGGTCTATCGATATGCAATGCAATAAATAAAAGCAACAATATATAAACATCCAGAAAATGTTATGCAATAAATTCTACAACATTAATTACATTCATAATTAATTAAGGATGAGCAATAATCATAGATATGATCTTTTGTGCGAACCTTGGTGTTAATCCAGAAATTTGAAAGAAGAATAAAGTAGATGACAGTGGCATCTTAGGGCTTAAAGTTGGAACCTTAGAGATTGGATCCGACCTTTCGGGATCCATTAGGGTCTGGGTTAGTCGGTCTCCCTCTCAGTCTCTCTCTTTCTTAGTTTTGGACCCCGAAATCGGATCCGACCTTCCAGGATCTATTAGGGTTCAGGTCGGGTACTTTAAGTACAGATCCATTGGATATTCGGATTCGGATCTGATATCAGTAATTAAAATTAGATCCGGATTTGAATATCCAGATTTCAATCTGAACCCAATCCATTGATAGATCTAGTCCACAGCCACCGACATGGCACAGCCCAAGGCTACCACCACGACATAACCCAAAAACTATGGTATGCAGATAATTATAATATTTATAATAAATATTTATAATATTTATTATAAATATTCTATAAATTATTATAAATATATATAATTAATAAATAATACTATAAAATTAAAAAAAAAATTATACCTGTGGCTATAGAGAGCGGGTCGTATCGAAAGCTCCGAGGGTCGCCGACGACGACGCTAGAGGAGGATGATGGCACTAGAGGTAACCTACGAAATAAAAGCAAGATAGTGAGATAGAGTAGAGAGAGAAAGAGGAAAGAGAGAGAGAGAGCAGGGCAGCCAGGGATGGGGCCTAGTGGAGAGGGGACATAATGACGAGGGCCGGAGGCACAGTGACGGAGGGTCGACGATCAGGAGGGGAGTATGGGGGGCTGGGTGCGGGGTGGCGGTGAGGGGTGGCCGAGGATAGGTGGCTGGGGTGGGGGTTTGCAGGGTGGGGAGGGGCGGCTGGGGATGGGGGAAGGAGGGCGGTCGGGGGGAGGGTGGGGGGTGGCGGGTGGCAGGGAGGAGCGACCGTGGATGGAGGGAAGGAGGGGAGGTCGGGGGGAGGGTGGGGGCTGGGTGGGGATGGCGGGTACGGGAAGGAGCGGCCGAGGATGGGGGAAGGAGGGGCGGTCGAGGGGAGGGTGGGGTCAGGTGGGGGTGGCAAATGCAGGAAGGGCGGTCAGGGATCGGGGGAGGGAAGAGGGTGGCCAGGGATGGGGGAGTCGGAGGGTGGCGTGGCGGGAAGGAGCGGCCCGGGGAGGGTGGGGGTGGCGGGTGGTGGGAAGGGGCAGTCAGGGATGGGGGGCTAGAGGGGGAGGGGGAAGGAGGGGCGGCACCGATCGAGGGGGAAGGAGGGGCAGCGCTGGCCGGGGGGGAAGAAACCTCACCGATTATGGAGAGGAGGGTGAGAGAGAGAGATCGAGCGTGCACGGAAGGAAAGCAGAAAAAATTTGAAAATTTTTAACCTAACCTACAGCAGCGGTTATCGAACTACTGCCCTAGATCTACGGCAGCGGTTTCATAACCACTGCCATAGATTTATAGCAGCGATTTTCAGTAACCGCTGCCGTAGGTTGAAAATAATTTTTTTTTTATTTTTTTTAAATATTATATAATTTTAAAATTTAATGTCCATCTTCATCATTCATTATCTAAATAATTATCATTAGAGTATCGTCACAAAAAATTACCTCAATCCGATGGCCCTAACTTCATCGATCAAAAAAATTTGATTTCGATGATTATGAATGATGATGCGATGACTGATAAATGAAGATCTCCGATCAATCTAAAAATTTGCAACGATGATCTTGATGATATTTGTAGCATACTATCAAAGTTTTACTTCAATCGGATATCGTTATCATGTCAATTTAGTAGGAAATGATTTCGACCGTTAAATTAAAAATAAGTGATCAAAGGGTTAAATGGCATCCGATTATTAGATAATTTTTTAGTTAAATTATTTTTATTATAATTTTAAATATTTTATATGATAATGATAGTAAAATTTAAATTATTTTTGTATAAATTATTCATGTTAAGCAGATATTGCAAAAGTACGAGCATAACAACTAGTGAAGTTTCAGAATAGTTATCAAGAGACTTATAGTTTTAGATCGTTCTTCATCTTACAAGTTGAATTTCATAATTACTACTATAAAAAATAATTAAAGCAGTAGCTAAGATTATTTATAAAAAAAATTATCTCATAATCGGACACCGTTTGATCCTTTGATCGCTCGTTTATCATTTAACGGTCGAAACTAACCTATACTAAATTGACCAGGATAACGATATCCGATTGAAGTGAAACTTTGATAGTATGCTATAAACATCATCGAGATCATTGTTGAAGATTTTTGGATCCATCGGAGGTCTCTATCTATCAGATCATTGTATCATCATTCGTGGTCGTCGAAATTAAATTTTTTTTATCGATGAAGCTAGGGCCATAGGATTGAGGTGACCTTTTGCGACGACACTCTAATGATAATTATGTAGATAATGAATGGTGAAGATGGATATTAAATTTTAAAATTATATAATATTTAAAGAAATATATATATATATGGCAGCGGTTATAATTAATCACTGCCATAAATAAACTTATAGCAGTAGTTCCTACTAACCGCTGCTATAGGTTAGACTTATTACAGCGGTTTTACTAACCACTGCCATAGGTCCGACTTATAGCAGCGGTTACAACGAACCACTACTATAGATCCGACCTATGGCAGCAGTTTCTTGTAACCGCTACTATTGATCCGATCTATGACAGTGGTTTCTTGTAATCGCTACCATAGGTCCGATCTATGGCAGCGGTTAATGAAAACCACTGCCGTAGGTTCTATGATAGCGATTTTGAAAATCGCTGCCATAGTATGCGCTGCCATAGGTCTTTTTTATAGTAGTGAAAATATTGCATTAAAAATCAATGTTAAGATTTGTAAAAGTATATTTTGGTTAATCTAGATGATTATTCTTTCTGATATATCTATATGGACAGGTTAAGCTCGTCGTAGACATCTAAGAAATTATAGTACATGATGTGGAGGGTTCCCTCTCCCTCCAAGCGGAGTTGCACCATATAGCAGGCATTTCAGTCTATACGGAGCTCTACATCTGGGTTGTAGATGGAGCATACTCCATCTACCTTCGCATCAACTGTGTAGGGACCACCGGCATCTGAGCTCCAGCTCCAGCCCCTCCAACTCCAGCTCCTCTAACTCGTGCTCCATCTCCTTCTGATAATGATGACTTAGATGTAGATTTAGTAGACTTTTGATGTATTTTTTAAAAAAATATTATAATAAATTTTATTCAGTAATAAAAATTGAGCATTTCAAAAATATTCTTGTGTTTATAATATTTTTTATGTTATATATTGAACTGCATTTATTAGATTAAAAAAATAAAAAATAAAAATTTATATTTTTTATTATTCAAAATCTATAGCAGTGGTTGCAAAATCATTACCGTAAGCATACCAATCGCTGCCATAGAACTTATGGTAGCGGTTCATGAACTGTTGCCATTGGTCTCTATTGTAGCGGTTTAATAATTGCTACCATAGTTCTCTATGACAGTGGTTCTGAACCGCTACCACAGAGCAGCTATGGCAGTGATTCTAGAACCATTGCTATAGCTGATCTATGACAGTAGTTACGATAACCACTACCATAAGCCTATTGCGACGGCTACAGTGGCAGCAGTTATCAGCTATAGCAGTGGTTACGATAACCGCTGCCATAGGCTATCTATGATAGTAGTTACGATAACCGCTGTAAAAATCACTGCCACAGGTCTATGGCGATGGCCACAGCGGTAACGATTAGCTAACCATTGCCGTAGGCTATGGCAGTGATTTTTTAGACTACGACAGTAGTTGTGAATCACTGCCATAATCCTTTTCTGTAATAGTGATCCATTTCCCTTTGAAGCAAGTCTTGATAACAGAATACTCCAGAGTGGTCATGTTTAGTACAGATATATTTCGACATCTCACCTGCATGCCATATCACTGTCTTCACACTTCTTGGTTAAGAGGATAACCAACCTATATGACACACAATGATCTATACTTGATATAGCTATCGCCCTAGTAATAGCATATCGTTTGATCGCGAATAAGTTTAAGGACTAAACGATAAATTCTTCTTTATCGATTAAAAATAATCCTAAGGATTTCACCACAACATAGAAGTTCGTTAGAAGATGTACACGATTTATGATGAAAAAGCTAAATAATATTTTATTAATAATTAATTCATATATATTTACATGAATAAGCTCAATCGTCAACAAGCTAACGATTGATTTTGAGACACAATTCCTAATAAGGATAGGAGTGGTTCTAGGGTGGAGGCAGTATTTAGCTCTTTATGGGCTTGAGATTCAAGTGTTGAGGACTTTTAAGAGCTTTGTTGATGCTCCAGAGATTTGGAGACATAAGGTGAAGTAAGGAACCAAAGCCAAGGGAAGAAGACAATCTGGTTAGAGGCTAGCACGCAGGAGGGGTCGACCCCAGTTACAAAGCGATCGACCCAATCTCAGAAAATAGAGAGAAGTATTTTAGGTTGACATGCAGAGGAGTCGACCCCATCCCCTGTAGGAGTCAACCTGGGCCAAATGGGTCGACCCGATCTCAATAGGGGTCAACCCCAATCGCGGGAACAGATCTGTGCAAGATTTCTGTTTGGTCTAGAGCTTTATCCTAGGGGTCTTAAGGCTTGGTTAAAAAGATCTTAAGGGAGCTAATTCATGTATGGATTGGATTTAGATCCAAAAGATAAAAGCATGTAAAACCATGGGTATACGTACATGGGTTTGGATCAGTGCTGTCATATATTGGATTAGCCTAGGAAAGTTATTGAGTTAGGGTTTATTAGGATTCATGAGGGAACCCTAGGGTATACAAACCATTGTATTGTAACTATTTACAAGGTATAGAATACAACATAGCTTTTCTCCCTAACTCTCTTCTCTCTTCTCTCTGGTTCCAATGCCAAAACTCTAGGTGCCGCCACCTTTCTCCTTTCTTCTTTGTTCTTCTTTGGTTTGCTGGATTAAGACCCAGATTCGCGTAAGAGATTGGTTCACGGCTATAGTTTCAAGCAATCATTGGCATAACAGTTGGTATCAGAGCTGCCGATTGTTCTAATAGTTGGTATCAGAGCCCGATTTGAGAGTGGAGGAGGAAGAAGATCAGGTTTCAGCAGAGGATCAACAGTAAGGTTGAGATCTAAGATTTTCTCTAGAATTTGTGAGAAAATAAGAGATCTAGAGGCTACTGCCCATCCTCCCTGGTCAAGATAATTTTCAAATCTACTTATTGTGCTATTTTTTATTTGGATTAATCATGAAAGGCAGTCGGTTGAAGGTATCAAAAAAAAAAAAAAAAAAAATCAGGGTGTTGATGTTCATCTTAGAGGTCAGGGCCATCAAAACTTGAACTCAAGGATGGGACATGTAAATCTATATGGAGGAGCAAATGATCATATCCGGATCTAAGGTACCTATCGCTAGCTTCCTATGGATATGACAGAAAGTAGCGATGAAGACAATCGGCTAGAAGAAATACCATAGCATGGTCTTAGGAACTTGTTTGGAGGGAGCAATATGAAGAATAAGATTCCTCCATTTAGTGGCTATATCTCTGTTGAGGAAGTGTTGCAATGGTTTTATGAGATGGAAAACTTCTTTGAGTATGTCGGCATACTTGAGGAGCAAAAGGTGAGATATGTTGCATACAAGTTTCGAGACAGTGTAGTAGTCTGGTGGGAAGAAGTTTGTCGCACTTGTTTGCTCAAATCACTAGTTGCTACTTGGGCAAAGATGTAAGGATGATCAAGGCCGAGCTCCTTTCACCAGATTATAATCGGTTTCTATACCAACAATATCATAATTGTCACTGGGGAAGTCATTCTATGGGTGAGTATGCTTTGGAGTTCCAACGACTTTATGCCCACAATCAGACCGAGTCCCAGAAGGTTGCTCGTTTTATTATTGGACTTTGACAACCCATCCAAAACCAAGTGTAACCACAACCTATTATTAGGATGCATGATGCTATCCGTGTTGTTAGGTGCATCAAGGAGTAACTAACCGTACTACCACTAGAGCCTCCATAGCGGAGCGAGCACCCCCTGGAGTTGCTCATTCAGACTAAATCCAAAGAAGAGATGATCAAAACAAGCCACCAAGTCAGAATGCTGCAATACCTTTAACAGTCTCAAATCAAGAAATGAGGAAAGTGCATCCCAGGCAAGTTGAGAGAACAAGCAAGGCTAAGCCAACTACTCAAAATCCCTTTGCATGATCTATGTCAAATGTCTGTTATAGTAGTAGATAGCTAGGTTACAGATCAAACAAGTGTCCACAACCAAGGATGAATCGTCAAACCAACACTGTTATTACCATGGAGGATGAAGATTAAGTTGAGCAACACTATGAAGATGAAGCATATGATAAAGATGTGAATGAAGAGGTCAACTATGGAGATGTCAGTGAAAGCCTTATCATCTGAAGGATTCTCTTGAATGAAAAGCAAGAGGACTCCCAAAAGCACCATATATTCAAGACTAGATTTACTTGCCAAGGGAAGGTATGCAATGTTATCATTGATAGCGATGGTACAAAAAATCAGGTTTCACAATATATGGTTGACGAGCTCCAACTTAAAACCATGAAGCATCCATCTCCTTATTTCCTTGGATGGATTAATGAAAAAAGGCAAAAAAAAGTGACACAACAATCAATTCTTAGTTCCTATTTCTATATGACGTGGTCTTACAAGGATGTGATTCTTTATGATGTCATTGACATGGATGTGTGCCATCCCTTACTTGGAAGGCCTTAGCAAAATAATGTAGATTGAACTCATAGAGGCAGAGACAACCTATTCATTTTCCATAAAGATAGCAAGAAGATTACTTTGGCCCCAGTAAGGAGGACGACCAACCTAAAGCTTCTAAAGTGGAGGGGAAGTCTTTCTTAATTATCAAAAGATCTTTAGCTCGAGCTAGAGGATGGAGAAGAGATGTATGCCCTAGTGTTTCCAGGAGTGGAAGGACAAACCAATGGTATTCCTGAGGAGAATATGCCTCTCGTGGAGGAGTATCGAGATATCATGTCTGAGGAGCTACCTACTGGACTTCCACCTATGTAGGACATTTACCATCAAATCAACTTAGTACTTGGTGCTTTTCTATCCAATCCACCTCATTATCGTATGAGCCTAAAGGAATATAAAATTCTTCAAGAACGGGTGGAGGATCTCCTACGGAAAGGCTTAATTCAGGAGAATTTAAGTCTTTGTGCCGTATGTATATTGTTAGTGCCAAAAAAAAAAATAGTAGTGGCACCACTGCCTAAGATTTTGGGTTTAAATATTGCAGCTGAAAATTTGGCGAATAAAATAGTAGATATTCATGCAAGCTTCAAGGACAAGTTGGAAGAAACTAATGCCAAGTTGGAAGACAAAGCTAACATGCATATAGAAGAAAACAAGTTTTTGAGGTGGGAGATAAAGTCATGGTGTATCCTCGCAAAGAAAGAGTACCTACTGGCACTTATAGCAAGCTCAATCGTAAAAAGATTAGTCCATATCAGATTTGACATAAGATAATTGACAATGCTTATATGGTTGATTTACCTGACTCCATAAGAATTTTGAACATCTTTAATGTGCAAGATCTCTTCAAATTTCATGAACCTTCCTAAGCTTTGATGACAAGTGCTAACTCGAGGACGAGTTGCATCCAAGTGGAGGGGACCTGATGTAGGATCTTTATATATGGAAGATGTATGATGCAGGATCTTTTATGTATGGAAGATGTCAATTTGGGATTAACCAAATTATTTGGCTAATATTTAATTTCGATATTTAGATTTCTTTTTCTTCAAGTAAAAGCTAGCTAAGGGTTTGTTTATTATTATTATTTTTTTTCTCTTTATGTACAGGTTATTGTGCTTATAAATTATAATTCCTTGAGCATCCGTGGCATCAATGGATGGAATCACTATTCCTACTCTCAATTATATTGGTGTTTGTTTTTCTTCTTGAGTTAGTTGAGAGCCCTGAACGGTGCTTCGGGTTTATCTTTTCCACACTTTGAGCTATGTCAACAACGCACAAGCTACTAGGCTTATTTACGCCCTTAAGTTGACCCCTTTTTATCTATGTCGGTAATAAACTTTTCTCATAACCTAGTTCAGAATATTGTATGGTTCTGAGCTTTTAGATTTGAATTTGACCATCTTTCGGCCGACAATTTTATATTGAGTCCATCCATTTCTATTTTGTATCTTCAAAGAAATATTTTTTTAGACCAAAGAAAAAATAAAAACAAAAAAAAAAAAAGGAACACTTAGAGTCACTCCACTGTCATCTTTTAGGAAGGTTTCTTTCGTAGGATGCATATATGAATGAAAATTATTAGCTATGATTTATGAATCCTATTAAAAATGTATAGAAATTTTTTAAAGGCCTATATAATTTAATTCTTTCTCGAAATAGGGGTTAATGATGTAATCCTCGAGCCATAATCTTTATTTCTATGTGTGGTCAAATGGAGATATATTGGAGCTCTTTATTTCTATGTGTGGTCAAATAGAGATATATTGGAGCTCTTTCTTGGATTACCTAAACATTGGTCAAAACAAATATAATATGATATGGTATTATAAATATATTTATATATTAATACAATATCTATATTTTTTAGACATATTGACTTGGTGGATTATCTGCATGATAAACATTTCTAAGCTAATTAATTTTATTAGAGAATGCACCATGGGCAAATTGAATCCATATCTGCCTCTTCTTCTTTGGAGGGGCGCAACCGCTCCAATGCCTACTTCACTATTTTCTAAATTATTAGCCACGTAACTTCTAATGTAACCTTATGTTTTTTTGGTCCATTGATTCAACCATATTTATGGGAATGCACGGACGGGGGTGCCCCGCTCAAGCAAAAAGCGGGGAGCAATTCTTCTCGGCGTGCATTGGGCTGAGCCACAGAGGGCACTCGTGATGCCCAATTATTTCTATCCATCTGGCCCTTTCAGTCGTTTGAAATTAGAAACAGTAATGGCTAAAACAACAATAAATACCAAAAATATGAGGGGGCAGAGGCAATTAAATATTAGTTTCCTATATGTTTGAAGGATTTGTTGCTCAAGTTTAGGTTTACTGGTTTCCAAAGAACTCAATTAGCATAGGCAGGAGATCATGCAAGATGTGAGAGTAATCCTTTGAATTAATCCGCTTGCATGGGTGGGGGGCTGTGCATCAAAGATGGTTTGTCTGCTTTGTAGGTCCACGCCTTGAATAGCCTCTCCACCAGAATGCAGCTTCTGTTATGATGGCAACTCATAAAGATTAGTTTCGGCAAAAAGACAGACTAATGATCGAAGAACGGTAGCCACCCTATTTTATTCGAAGGAAGAGAATGTACCTCACTTCATCAAGATTATCTAGCGATTAAATTTTATATATCATATTTCATAATTACTGTGACAAGATTGCAACTTGGGTGGATGATCTCACCCATAAGTCACCTGACCGAATATTTTGGCAGGGGCAAGCTAGGCTGGGTTCACGATCATATTAACTCGAGTTCAACTATCTCAAAGGCCTGACCATGCGAAAAATTTGGGGTCAGTTTTGGCTCTTCTTGGATAGAAAATTTTTTTCTATTGCTCCATGGATACGATACCATTCATGATAATTGACTCTCATACAAAATTAAAATTAAAAAAATATTTTTTTGAAAGCCGTGCTTAGATTCATAGCCAATCATCATGGATGTTGTCGTGGACGTGATGCAGAAAGTATTTTCCCTTCTTGAAATAATAAAATAGTAGTGAGGTTGACAGGTTCATGCGCGTCAAGTCCAAGATGAAACGCGCCGTTAACTATGGAGCGCGTACGCTTGCTTGTTGAACTTTGTCAAATGTACACAACAAGCCTACCTTAGTCCCGGCAAAAAATCAAATGATCATCCATCTTTATTTATAGCTTCCAAATTGGGGGAGGTATTGCATATTTTAATACCAAGAAGTTTAACTAAAAGCATTTTGGGTAGTGAGAGATTTCCTTATAGGTACCGTTTCTTGGTGGTTGTATCTGAGGGATGACATTTCATCGATAGATTTATCAATAATTTATAAGACACGTGCTTCCAAACGTTGAAAGATCATAAAAGAAGTCAGAATATTAGCTCCAGCAGAGTAGGATAGGTTTTATCCTAGAGCTAGGGAGTAGTTTTAGAGTGAAGACAGTGTATACGTCTAGATGTTGAGAATCTTGAGGGACTTAGTTGGTACTCCTGAAATCTGAGAACATAAGGTAGAGCAAGAAATCAGTCAAAGAAAGATAACTATAGAAAAGAAACATTTTCTGCAAGTTAGTCGGCTCAGACTGAGACTGGATCGATTAAGTTCCAAACTGAGTCGACCCAGTCTCAGGATGGGTTGATCATGTCTCAGGAAAAAAGGCCGAACAGAAAATATGTTTTCGGAACTATGGCACAGTACGCAACTGAGTCGACTCAGTGTTGAAACTGGGTTGACTCAATGCATGGGTAGAGATGTACGGAAGATCTGTTTGGGTTAGGATTTGGTTTGATCTTAGGGATCTTAAGGCCTGATTTAATAAGATTTTAAGGAGGCTAATACATGTATGAATCAGATCTAGATCCAGGGATGAAAGCATATAAAATCATGGGTGTACATGAGTTTGGATGTATATTTTTCTATATTAGATTAGTCTAGAGGAGTTTTTGAGCTAAGATTTATTAAGATTCATGTGAAAATCTTAGGATATATAAATCATTGTATTGTAATAATTACAAAAAAGTGGAATACAATTAAATTTTTTTTCCTAACTCTCCTCTCTCTTCTCTATAGTTCTAATGCCAAAATCCTAGATGTCGATTTCTTTCTCTCTTCTTCTTTATTCTTTTTCAATTTGCTGGATTAACATCCAGATTTATGCAAGAAATCGGTCCATGATTATGATTTCCGAACAGTTATTGATATAACATAATTCAAATCATGATCTTATACATCCATAGCTCGACTTACACCCTAGGCTGATCTCCATCACTCAAACAGCTCGAGTTTCAGATTCCTCTCCAATATTTTTGTGCACAAGATTTCTCTACGTCTACGGTTAAATAGAGAAATAAATATGTGCATGATGTTGTTATCATCCACTATAAAGCCATGGGCCCTACCATTTTATCAAATTTTTTTTTTTTCGGATACATAATTCCGCTACCCAACCAAACCCCCCGATGCATCCCTCTTTCCGTCTCTTTTTTTTTTTTTTTTTTAAGGTGCATCCTGATGATGAAACCAATTTAAAGACAATTTTTAAATATAAAATTATATAGGATAAAATTAGTAAAATTAAAGAAGATGACCGTTTTTAGTGATATACATAGATATTTAAAGGAAAACATAATAAAGGAAATAGTAATTCTCGTTTTTTAAATTTATTTTTTCAAGTTATTCTGTACCAGCGAGCAAACCAGCACGCGGTTTTCCTATTCTATTGCAGACCCAAAGGTGGCCAATGGGCCCATCGATGGGCGGGCCGGTGCTAAGCACAACGTATACCCCTGTGCCGTGCTGGGCCTGGGGTTTACAAGCCCAGACTCGAACACGGTATGAGCCCATTTAAAGCTGGGCACAGAACGGCCCATGGGCCGTATCAAGCCCGGCATGGCGGGCTTTAATAATAAGCCCGTCACATGTCGGTTATAGCTGTTATAGACCTGATCATGGACCTGATCAGGCCGTTAACGGCTATAAACTTTTTTTAAAAAATTTTTTCAGATCTAACGGTTAAAAAATAAATATTAATCTAAAAAAATTTATTTTTTAAAAATTTGATATTAATTAAAAAAATTGAAAACCGGCTTGATGGATGCTACACGGCCCAGACATGCGCATGCCTAAACATGTCTGGGCTGTGCCTAGCACGGTTCATATACATATAGGTGCCTTGGTGCTTGGGAGGTTGTGCTTAACGGGCTAAGCCTGGTCCAGCCCGTTTATTCACATTCTATGCAGGCCTTTTTAGTTCTGGGTCTTCTTGTGCCCAGGCCGTGCCCGGTCCGGCCCGGCATGGCCGTTTGGCCACCTTGCGGTCCCGTCCCAAAATAAAGTGCCAGGGTTGGCTCCGAACCGCCTCTCCACTCTCCCGACCCTCTCCAGGTCAGCCCCCAATCGGTCTCTTGGATTCTTCCCATGTTTTGCTTTTGCTTTCGGGCAATTTGGAATGGTCAAAGATTCAATCTTGTTTTTGTGGATTGAGATATGCTTCTAATTTGGAAGCTATAAAGATGGATAATCATCTGATTTTCTGCCAATACAAAGATAGGCTTGTAGTGTACATTTGGGATGCATGGGGAGTCATTTGCGTGGTGTACGCGCTCCATGGTTAACGAGACTAGGGACCTTACCACCTAGGTCCCCAAAATCTATGATAAGCTCACGTTCGTGTCTTGAACCACGAAATGCTTCCGGATTCCCAGGTATTTTAACCTGATTCTAACTCAGATCGGTTCAGGTTGGAATCTTGTGTCACTGAGAGGAAAGTGTTGTTCAACAAACCCAGGGAGGAAACAAAACAAGGATTATTGGATTCATTCCCATTCAACCTCCTTCTACCACTTGTTGCCCAAGCCTTGGTTAATTCTACTACCCAAAGAACCATTTTGTTCATCAAGAGCAATACTCATCCTGTGAGACAGGATTGCCTTAAAAGCATTCGAAGTGAAGCATATTTATACGAAAGCTAACGGCACTGCAAGTTGGATGTCACCATACTACATCCAGACAACCATGACTAATATTTTTTTTGAGTGTTTGAATATTTTATTTTCTGATTCTCATAGATATCACTACTATATACTTAACTAAATCTATAAATAACAACAACAAAAATTGCTAAAACATTTTTTATTGGTTATCTAAAATAAGTATGTTGAGCCAAGAGACTACAATAACAAAAACCAGACCATCAACACCGATATATAATATTACTTATTTATAATTTATAATATCGAATAAATTAGACAACCCAAAAATAGTTTATAAACTCAATTATTTTTATTAGTCTATATCTTTATTATATAAAATATGAGTTTTGAAATCAAAAAATATTCCTGTTAGCTTCCCTAAAATATACTTTCACATTTTCTAGATTACCTACACAATCATGGCTATATAAATAGATAAATGACATGGAAACACCATTTTAGGCAAATATAAAAATTTCACCAAATCACAATCATAGCAATAAATACTAAGAAAGAATCTCAGATGCCAATGAAATAAGAAAAATTTGAAAAAACAAGTTATAAACATGTAAAGAAAGTCTCACACCAAAAGAAATTGTGAGAAAAAAATAAGAAAAATAAAAAATACCAACTATAAATACATAAAAGAATATAATAAAGTATCTATTTTTTGGTGGCTTCATATATATATATATATATATAAATCATTTCTCTTTGTTATTCTCCCACCAATATTTAGTGATAATAAACGAATGAATAAATAAATATTTAAATTCATCTGACGAACACAATAAGATAAAATACCATAAACATTTTATGAATAAAATATATAATAGATCCTTTCCTTTCTTGGTGACTTCATATAACAAAAATATAGAATAAATATTTTATGACAAAAAACTTTATTCTTTGTCATTTCTCACCAACGTTTAATAAGAATAGACAGTTAAATATAAAAATTTAAAATCATCTTCTGAGAAAATAGAGAAAATATTGTAAAAAATTATAAGTAAATAAATCAAAAAATTAGAAATTTACCAGCTATATATAGATGCAAAATACTTTATTAACATTTGTGAGATTAATTAGATAAATGTTGAAAGATACAAAACAGTATGCAAATAAATTAGAAAAGTCAGTTATCTTTAATATTAATTTTTAAAATTATTTGTGCCATAATTCAAAAATTTATGTTATTATTGTCAAATGTGCATTGCACATGCTTAGAAGCTAGCATGGACAATAATTTGGAGATTCATTTGTCCTCAAAAACATTGGGAATGTTTCAAAATTTCTAGAATAACTCGAAGAAAAATGTTAATCATAACCTTAGCATTGCGTTGCTTGAGTCATATTTAGAATGGATTTATTTCATTTATTTAATTGGAGCATCCAATGAGCTTAATCCTTCATCAAAGTAATTTTGCATTTTTGTAGAGAGCTTTGGATTAGAAAATTTTCATTCAAATTTACCGAAGTATTGTGCAAGGCACAAGATTGTTAATAGGAAAGCCTCAAGTTCAGCCGCCTCAACCAAATGGAATGCAACACCATGTGGATTACATCAAATCTCTTTGCCGGACGGTTCAGTACAAAGTGTCGTTGCACTTGCAGCACCCTACGCTGCAATCTCCTGTACCTTCTCTCTGAAATCCCTTTGAGTATGGTCTTAATCTCCGATATTTTCTCCACTGGTATCCGAACTGAGAACTTGCTCCAATCTAGCACATCACCAAAAGGAGGGGGGTAGTTCACAGAGATGATCACAGGGATGCATCCCATAAATATGGACTCCACAATTCTCGGGCTTGCAACCTCATATCCACTCGGACACAAGCAAAACTTGGTTTTACTCATCAATTGAGCATAGTTTAGACCTTTTGGTAGGTATCTCGCCATCTTTTTCTTTCCAATGATGTAGTAGGATCTCTCTAATATAGCCATGAGATCCACCGGCGAAGAATGCGAGGATCGTTCGTTCAGCCAGGGACCGATGTCTAACCGGTTGCGAAAGCAGTCCATCAGGAAGGTGCACTTCAGGCAGTGTCACATCCTTTCCAAGCTTGAAACCTTCAGACGTGTTAGCATTGCAAATTACTCTGATTGAGTTCTCATAGAGTTGAAGGTTGGCATATGAGAGGTTTGGAGCCTAAATGACACATTCACAAAGAGTGTTAGTCATCTAATTTGTCTTGGAGTTTCAATCAACTTATTAGTGAAATTGCATCGTGTATTTATAAGTTCTAGGTCAAGGAACAATAGTTTAGGAGAGATGGATATTGACAGTGAGACAGAGACACATCCACACACACACACACAGTCGCAGCAGCTGAAAACTATCAAAAAAGCTAAGAAAATTTTGATAAAAAGATGATAATTATACATCTATTTATTTATATAATAAATTGTGATTACCAAAAATCAGTAATGTATAATCCAATAATATGAGATAAGTGATGAATTATGTGTGGATAATTCATGTGAATGTTTTAGTGATTCATGTAATGATTAGGAATAATAAGAGTTTTAACCCCCCCCCCCCCCCTACGTCAGAATTTTTTTTTTTTTTTTTAAAAAGAAGAAGAAAAAGAAAAGGAAATAAAAGGAAGGGATTTGTATGCAAAGTCATTCGAAGGGCTCTCACATTAAAAAAGCACTAACCCAGTCATGACAAGACACCATGAAATGATCAACTCCAAAGCTTCGGTTCCAATAGGGGTACTTCTCTGAGACGACGCCTATGTAGTCCGCAATCAATCTCTTCAGGGGCCTCCAGTAATCACTAACGTTAGGCTTGTAGACGTACTGAACAATGTTCACCACGCTGAAGGGGAGGAAGAAGACATGGGCTTCATCAGGATGGCGAGCCCTGAAGGGGTTTTTCTTGTCTTCTATCTCACTAATGAAGTGGCCTTCAATGGCGTAGATGCTGGTACCTGGTCCCCCATGGATTATGGGGGGCTCTCCTTCCTTGTACGTCCACACCTTGAATCTCTTCTCCATCTCCATGTAGCTCCTAAATTGCATCAATGTAGACAGAGAATTGAGTTAAGCTTTACATAGCAATTGAGGATTTTGATTGCTAATGATGGTGACAGCCATCGGTGAAATTTCAAGCAAGTTCTGCTAACTTCAAAGGGAATTTCTGGTATATGTGATTAAACAAACCAAGAATTTTGTGATCATGGGTTAGGAAATTAGCACCGTCCTTCTATGGTGCACTGCAGAGTGCTGTATGATGCTAGATAGCTACCATATCATTGATTAATAAGACGGATGGCCATTGATGGCGATCCATGTCGTGCTATTAAGTACCGTACAGTATCCTACGGTGTGAAATGCGCACTACACCATAGAGGATCCTAGGTCAAAAAAAAATATATGGACTTGAAAGCTTTCTACTAGAGCCTGAAATTACATTCGAGCAAACGACGGTGAGAAGAGCATCTTTTACCAGGGCCCTGCTAAAGAACTAATCTGCAAAATTTGAATGATTCTAGAACATTGGAGTAGGCTCGGTAAATGAGTAGGCTGTTCTTTTTAACAAGAGATTAGTTCTTAAAATTCTTCATAGGGCATTAGAATAGATGCTTTGATAAAACTACACAAAGACATGCTTTTGTTTCGGACAAAGCCCAATCCGCACCAAAACACATGCATAATGAGCAGTGCAAGGCAAATTTCTTTGTCATCCTACTTTTGTAACTACAAAGCATTCCAACTTTCTGCTGATAAAGAAAGTATTATCCAGGAAATCCAACCAAGACTATTAGTTAGCATGGTGGATTGCTCTTAACTGATGAAAGGCATAGGCATTGCGATATACGGCACCCCTCGGGATGAATTTCTCTACTTTTTTCGAAGTATAATTACGTGCGATCGCTGCATGCCGGATGGAGGCGCGAGCCCTTGCCAGGCCCTCTTCTATCATCCCCACTTTGATCTGCCAAACAAACCATACCAAATGACTTGACCAAACTCCAGTTTCTATATTCTATGAAGTAAACTTACACTTCTATAATATAAAGACAACAGTCTGGCTCTTCTACTTACTGTTTTAGAAACCTTAGCTGTGTCATTTAGAGGAGCTTGGAGATCCTCATGGCCTGGTGGTGAATTGGAAGTAAAGGGTGAGAGGAAGAAAGGCTCATGGCCGTTGCTTAAGCTCGAGAGAAAGCTTTGGAAACCATAGAAATGGCGCTGATGCAAGATGGCTAAGGAAAGGAGCAATAGGAGGAGGAAAGGCACGAAGGAGGAATTCCAACTTATGTTAGCCATTGTGGTCAATTGGTTGTTAACAATGTTTTGTGCCGAAGTTAAGCAACCATGCTGCCATTTATAGAGCCCAAACTTTGAGCTCGGATCCTGTCCGCCGAAAAAGGTCTCATCTTTTCAACAAGTTCACGTGCGTCGAGTCGAGATGCAGCGAAATGTAGGTAGTAGATGGTGCTTTCTTGGTAATAAATCACGGGGATGTTGAGGAGATGACTCTTTACAGCGTGGTGTATACGGAAAAGAACTAATTGACCTTTTTTTTACTTCCATAATATGAGGGAGATGAGAAGGTTAACTCCAGCTGGACGTGCAATCCCGAGGCCGGGGGGAATTGGGGGCTCTCACATGCTACGGTGTTACAGTTTTTAATGGCAGGTATATGGGGATCTCCGCTCACCTTGGTTCCCGTTGTACATATGTCCACCATGCGTGGGTTTTGTGTTTGCTTGTGATTACAGCATAGCATATGGTTGTCTGATTAAGAATGGATAACTTTTAAAATGATTGGCATGTTACCATCATTAATTTTCAGTTGGATGAGACCCCTACGTAGGGAGAAATTATTTGGTAGACATATTCTACCTAATAATTTCTCCTATGCCGGTGGCTGAAGCCATGTTGGGATGTGTAAGGCCTCTCGAAAACCGAAACAGGTTGATGCATTAATGCATTTACTGATCTGGCTCTAATTAATGCATTTATGGGAATTAGGTCCTCAAAATACATACATGCATACTTACTTACATACACACGCATACATACGTTCATATGCATGTACTGGCTTTTGATTCTTTGATAAGAATTCAAGGATAGGTTATCTAAATTAGAGTTATATATAGTTGATCATGACCTATACTGCTAAAATGCATAAAAAGCAAGAATTATATATATTAGGATAATCAGATTTACACGTCTCGATTCGATATCAGCTCCTTGCTATACATCTATATAAGAAGAGCCAAAAGACCCCAAGAAGGAAGGCTATAGAAAGGAATGAATTTTCGCGATTCAATCCTCATGAGTTATCTCGATCGAATCAGCATTGTTCATGGCCAATTACTATTCAGCCGATCACTATTCAGCCAACGATTTTTATGACCGACTACTATTCAACTGACGATTATTCATAACCGATCACTATTCATAGCCGATCACTATTCGGCCGATCACTATTCATGGCCGACCACTATTCATAGCCGATCACTGTTCGATCAACATATCATATAATGAGTCATAACTGCCAGCGCAGAAAGCGCGTAACGACCACTGCACGATCATATAATAAGCTATAAATATCTATATAATAGTCATTAACTACTCACTCCATGATTACATAGTACTGGAGCAAGTGAGATCCATATGCCTAACCGTCACAAATGATCATCAATAATTTACCTACAAAAAGAAAGTAAATGAATAGTATCGGTAAGACAATTCTGGGATAGATTCTACCATATTTTTTATTTACCTATTCGACCACTCCCTCACTAACTTAAGCATCGAAAGATCCCCACTGAAAATACTTTCGATCAGTAAGAACTTTTTTTGCAGGTGCTCTTCTTTGGCGACGGGCGTAATAGGGGATTGGCCGCAATAGATTAGCGAGCCAGGTAGGGGAGAAGGAATCCAATCATGGTGAAAATAAGAGCCTTAAGCAACTCCACTGGCTCCGCCATTTAGTCTTCGCGTTAGGAAGATCTCCTGCCTCCACGTCCACCGACAAAGCCTAGTTCTTCATGTCTAGTCATCACGACAGATGCTTAATAATTCGCTGCTCCAACAGCAGCAAACACAACAACAGCAATAAAATTGGTAGCAAAGGACCCGGTGCCGCGTACAGCGTCATCTAGATATAGTCACCAACGAAATGATGATCGGTTTAGTATTTTCACTATATCGAGCCACCACCATCTCGATACTCCCACTATACTGTTCGTCAATAGCGATAGTCTCCTTCTCCTTCTCACTGCCATAGTATTAAAAAGGAGAAGAGGCTGTGCTCACTTTTAAGTTCTTCATCCTCAAGTTCTTCGACGGATTCTACTCTTCAATTCTCATAATAACGATGGCTCAACGATTACAAGTGCAAGCTCAATGACATCATCAACCACCGACTTACCCAGCTCCAAATAGATGGCTGAGGATCATCTAATGACTTTGGCATCTACACCACTACGAGCGGAAGCTCCAGGAGCTAGATCGCCACATTGAAAAGTTACGGATGAATCGAGAAGGAGATTGGGGGGCAAGTTTCGATGATCCATCGATTAATCTACATACCAACTCTAATCAAATGGAACAAAATGCCAGCTCAACTATGGTTGAGCAGAACAATATAGTGACTCGGCTATGGTCGGGTGGAATAATATGCCAACTCAACTTTGATCGAGCGGAACAAAATGCCAACTCAACTACGGTCGAGCGGAATAATATGCTGACTCGACTATGGTCGAGCAGAATAAAATGCCGACTCAACTACGATCGAGCGGAACAGTGTGCCGACTCGACTACGGTCGGATGAAAAATATGCCGACTCGACTATGATCGGATAGAAAATATGCCGACTCGGCTATGATCGGACGGAACAATATGCTGACTTAGCTACAGTCGAATAGAACAATATGCAATAATTATCTACGACGAATGATGATTATATTAAAAAAGACAATACTTTAGAAAAATTTTCTTCATTATCAACTGAAGGCTACAAAAATCATATTGAGGTCCAGTAAGAAAAGAGAAAAACTACACTGACTATCACTTGGCCTCCGATGCTACAACTTCAATCGCCACTATCGCTTTGGCCTCTTGGACTCTGACAACAATTGAAATGACCATAGAATCAGGGCTTAAAGTCATGACAAAAGATATGCTAACTCCCATCATCCAATATGTCAAGTCAATTTGGACTTGAGAGTGGGAGGGCAATGTTGGGATAATCAGGTCTACTCGCCCTGATTCGAGATAAGCTTCTTGCTATACATCTATATAAGAAGAGCCAAGAGATCCCAAAAGGGAGGCTATGGAAAGGAATGAATTTTCGCGATTTAACCCTCATGAGTCATCCCGATTGAATCAGCACTGTTCATGGCCAACTAATGTTTAGTTGACCACTGTTCGATTGATGACTTTCATGGCCAACCACTATTTATAGCCAACTACTATTTAGCTAGCTACTGTTCAGTCGACCACTGATCGGCTGATGACTGTTCATGATCGACCACTGTTCGATCGACAACTATTCGACCGATGACTGTTCATGGTCGACCACTATTAATGGCCGACCACTGTTCGATCGATCACTGTTCATGATCGATGACTGTTCATGGTCGACCACTATTCATAGCTGACCACTGTTTGATCGACCACTATTCATGACTGACCACTGTTCGATCGATATATCATATAATGAGTTATAACTGTCAGTGCAAGAAGCACGTAATGGACACTCCACGATCATATAATAAGCTATAACTATCTATAATGACCATTAACTACTCACTCCATGATTACATAGTGCCGGAGCAAGTGGGATCCATATGCCTAACCATCATGAGTGGTTACCAATAATTTACCTATAAAAAGGAGGTAAATGAACAATATCAGTAAGACAATTCTAGGCTAGATTCTGTCATATTTTCTACTTACCGGTTCAACCACTCTCTCACTAACTTAAGTATCGAAGGGTCCCTACCGAAAATACTTTCGATCAGTGAGGACTTCTTTTGCAAATGCTCTTCTCCGACGACGGACGCAACAGGAGATTGGCCACAACAATATACTTTAATGGTCTCCTACTCAAAATAATCTCACCTAATCTCAAATATGTAACTCTCAAAAATAATATCAAATAATATTCTAAATTCATAGGATGCGAAACTAAACTCAAAATGGAGCTAATTTAATCATTCATTAGAAAATAAAATTTTGTTACTAGAGTGAACGTGAAAACTGCATAAGTTTCTATCCGAGAAGAGGAAGAATCTGTATATTTTCTTAGTTGGGAGATGCTTTAGTACCTTATAAATATATATATATATATATATATATATATATATATATATATATATATATATATATATATATATATATATATATATATATATATATATATATATATATATATATATATATATATATATATATTCAGCCGTTCATACTTTTGACTAGGTGATTGTAATTTACTAGAGAACTAGATTTGATCGAGGCGATGATTATATCTCAAATGAAATGACCCTACTCTATTGAGAATATGAGATTAATCTTGAGATTACTTTTTATTCCCCTGCTCAAAGATGTAATAGATTGAAAGAAAAAATTGATCAATAGATGGTGTTAACCTACCATTACATATGATTAAAATACCCTCATCCTTTTCAAAGTACCGATGAGATATGGGCGGTGGGTGATCTTTATTAATGGGTCTTATACTCAGGGTGTTTTAAGATCTATGAAGGCAAATGAATGAAGGGCTCGGTGTACTTTGAGATTTGCAAGATGGGTGTTCCTTCACTATTGGCCACATACTAAGGATACTTAGAGAGCTGTGTAGGTAGATGAACGTAGGTGTTTAGAATGCTTTGAGATCTAAACTATAGGCGATCCTTATCTACGGATCATATACTAAGGATGCTTTAAGATTTGTATAGATCGATGAATGAATTCCATTGAGATTTGCATGGTAGGTGATCCTTAGTTCTGGGTCATATAATAAGGGTGCTTTTTAATCTATGCAAGAAGAGGTTTGTAGTGCTTTGAGATTTGTGTGGTGAGTGATCCTATGAAGACTATTTTGAAATCTATATAGGTAGATGAATGGAGGGGATCAAAGTGTTTTGAGATATGCACGTTGGATGATCTTTAATTATGGGCCATGTTAAGGTTGCTTTAAGATCTATGTAGGTGGATGAATGAAGATGCTTGGAGTATTTTAAGATCGATACAGTAGGTGATCCCTAACTATGAGCTATATATTAAGGATGCTTTGAGATCCATGTAGATAAATGAATGGAGATGTATGGAATGCTTTGAGCCTGTATGGTGGATGATCCTTAATTATGCATCATATACTAAGAGTTCTTTGAGATTTGTGCCAAGACTTCATCCCACAAACAACTAATGCGAAGGGTATTTTGGTCATGATACACTACTACAAATAATGCAATCAGCGACCTGCAATATCCAAAATCAGCACCCAAAATTAGCAACCTGCATGACAAGTACACAAATTTTATAAGAAACTTAAAGATACATGATCTCTGCAGAAGTTAACTGATACTCTTACCTTCAAATTAAAAATAAAAAACCAACCTGTTTAGTATTTGTACCAATAATAATTGAGAATGATACATAATACTGATTGTCATCCGGTACCTAATAAAAGGACCCTTGTCCCAAGTTTTGGTTGAAAACCCAAATGGTGAAGCCGTCTGATGAGATGAGTTTAGGTCGTGTTCTTACAGACTCGGATGCTTAATAATCTTGTCATTGCTGCACTTGCATTAAGACAGGTTGCCTCGCCAAAGGATCCAAGCTCAACCACAATCGGAGAACGGAGATGCATTCTTAAAGCAAGTTTAAATTAATTTCTATGGTTCTGACTTTAAGAATATCTTCGAGGGTTTTTAAAGATTTAATCAAGAAGGATTTCGAGCAACCAACGGAATCTGCTATCGTCACACATCTAAAAGCCCACCCGTATTGCCCTTTTTTTAACATTCTTTTTCTTTAACAGCCCCATCCAATCCAACATGCATGATCTCCATCTGCAGCAGGGTGCTACCATCTTTGCGACAACCCTACCTACGACGGACAGTCACAAAGGTGATGATGAAAATAATTCTAAAAGCTCGGGAGACTTGCTTTTCTACTCTGAAATTAATAACAGGCTTTTCAAGTAGAAGAACCACACGGCACTTCTGAAAAACAATTTATGACTATTTATTTCTCAGCTATTATATTCAAAAAAAGTGTTTATACCGTACATGGTTGTCATTTTTATCCCTCAAATGTGTTGTTAGCTATCATTTGTTTGTTCTTATGGAATCCGGAAATATCATTCTAATTATATGCTCTGCATCCTTTGTTCAAATAAGAGAACAAGGATGGAGAACATGGTGAGGGATGCATAGGGAGTTCACGAAACCAATCTTGATATAGCGAAGAGGAAGGGGAGGAAGAAGGAAATGACTGCCTTCCTCATCCCCATACCAGTCAAGCAGGCCTTCAAGCAACCAGCCTCCACTGCAGCTATTACAGCTATAAATGGGAGATTCAAGGTAACAAACTAACAATATAAAGATGGATTTCTCTTAAGAACTTGGCAATCAGGAGATTTCTAAGTTCTTTACTGGTATCAACAAACTCCTAACAGGAGCTTCACAAACACCATTGGAGTCTACTTGAAGCCTGAATGGACTCATTGGGTCTTTGTCCAAGTCCTGTTCGTTAGATTTATTCTAGTGTTTGCTTAATTTCTGTAGCTACAGTTTTTCCACGAATTGAATAACAAATTTAGTCTGTTTTGAATTACTGTTCCATTCAAGATGTCAGCCTGGGTTCATGCCTAGAGGTGAACTTGGGTTGGGTATTACCCAAATCTAACATGAACTTGACCCAACTTATAGAAGATCTGGATCTAGACCAATATTTGTGGATCAGGTTGTCTCGTAAGCCTAGATCCAACTTCTGGATAAGTTCAGCTGCCTCCCATAACAAACTCCAATGCTAATAACCCATCCTGACTTCAGAAAAATTAGTTGAACATGTCATTTTTGGTTGTCAAGATTCAAACCTGACCCATACCGAAGGACAAACCTATTGAAAAAAATGCTTCAGTATAGGTTCAGCAAACCTGGACGCTAACACTATTCTATTTCGATAATAGTTTGTGCAAGACTTGAGCCCAAGTTCCACCAGTGTTGAATTGGAGGGAAGTCATTCAAACAACACGTATCTACATAATAGCTGTATGCTCATCTGTTAAGAAGGTAAGTGATGCAAGACAACTCCAAGGAAACCTACCATGCAATGCCAAGCATAAGCAGTTGAAATCCTTAACTCTACAATGATGCAAAATCCCTATCCTGATCAAAATGACAACCTTAGGTGCAAAGATGGATGAAAATGCTGTCATACGAAAAAAAAAAAAACATCAAAAGACAGCTTGTATTGAAATTAAAGGAAAAAAATTTATGCAAGCAAATATCAATAATTACCAAATGACAGTCAAGGGATTAGCAATGACGGTACTGCATTCACACACTGTAACTGAAACGCAGTCCACTTTTTGGTACAGATCTGCCTCGTTCCTCTCAGATGGATTGTCTGCTATTGTTAATGAACTTAAAGTGTTCCACATGGTAGTATTAGACAATATGGATCTCTGTAAGGACCTCCAGCAATATATATAGGACGATAGAAGTTTTAATTTCAGACCCACTAAGGAATAGAAGATCTGAAAATTTTGGAACTCAACAAGAACAAAAGGTTCACGATAGAACCAGGTCTGGACATATTCAGCTGATGCTATATCCAGATTCTAGATAGCAAGCACAGACAAGATTTTAAGCTTCCAGGTTGCAAAATGATCAAAATACACCCAGAGAGAACAGCACATAACTGGGAAGCAGCATAGGTGAAGAGTGAAAAAATATGTAGAAAAGTTTGATAACTATCAATCGCATACCGATCGGTGGGGACTCACTCCTTCGGGCTCGTAACAACATACATCACATGCTGGGAAAAAAGAATCAAGAAGCACCCTTTTCATGAGTCAACAGTGATCTGCCGAATCAAAGATTAAGCCAACCAACCCCGCTCCCAGGCATCCTAAATGATCAAAGAAAATGGAAAATTGGAGAAGGGAGGAGTAACGATATCTCGATTCAGGTTGCTATTAGAAATAACTGGATTTAATCCTCCAACAACTTGAACCTGTGTGGATCAACATGAAATGGGATAAACAAGCCAGCAATACAAAATTGATATGCCATTTAAACTCTCTCAACGATACAAAATTTATCTTTCATGAACAACCAGGGCACAAGGATAAACTAGAAGTTTCATTGTCCTCTTCCTCAAGACAAAACTGATAGGTAACATGCTTATTTCCATTCAGTAGGATTCGCCAACAAATAAATGACTTCATAAGGTAACATGCTTCTGGTTTCATTCAGTAGGATGACCATGCCTCTAACTACTAGCAAATTTAGCATCACCTCATTTCTCAGGTAGGTAAATGGAGCCACAAAATGATCTTCCAAATCTAGTTAGTTAGCTAGATTTTTCTCGGCCAAAATAGAAAAAAATGGTCGCCAATTTTCCGTGAGGCATCTCGAATAACACCAATATATTTTTGGTCGTAAATCATTATAATTTGGTCGGTAAAGATTATAATTTTTTTCAACCAAATTATTATAATTTGGTCGGAAATACATCTTTTTCTTATAGTGATATAATTTTATAAAACTATCTGATGGTCTGGGGACACCATTCTATTAATGGAGATAGGAACAATTTTGAATAGTTTGAAAATTTGAAGGACTCGTTTGAAACCTTTTTAAATTGTGGAGGTGTCCCTATGATAAGTTTTAAATTGGGAGTTTTCTTCATAATTTTTAATTTATTATATCCTAAAATATCAATAGGTATTAAACAAATCCCTTCTTAATTTTCATGTTTGAATGCAACTTAAGTATAAATAGTGATCAGTATTTGATTAAATTGATCACAAATAAGCAACCAAACCCAGATATAACTAAAAAAATATAAACTATAAATGTAGGGAAGCGACATAAAATAACCAAAGTACTCCTAAGGAAGAAACCCCAAGTTAGTCTTCGCGGTAAGTCAATCATATATTGCCCTTGCTGCCTGATACTTGGTAAGTTGGAGTACAACTTTCTTTATCAATATATATAAAAAATCATATAAGACATCATAATTCAGCAACAACATTCGGAAGCAACCATACCATGTGTCATGCCTCGAACCTAAAACCTACATCGACCATGTGACCCGACCATATGAATCCTAAAGTAATATCCTAGAAATCATGCAAGGCCTATAAGATCACTTCGTTGCTCGAATTCCATGTCCAATCCAATCAGTACTATGTATTAAGATCACTTTGTTGCTCGAATTCCATGTCCAATCCAATCAATACTATGCTTCCTGCAACTTCGAAGGAAAAAGAGGGTTGTAAGCTCTATAGTTTGATAAAAATCTCTCACACTCCCACCAGCATGAATTGAAAAAACTTTTGAAATAATATTTAGCTAATAAGAAAATAGTAAAATTCATAAATTAATAATTTGAAAAATGCTTAATAGAATAATATATGTGCAGTAAAACACACACACACAATATACATCTGTATGTGTGTATGTATGTATGTTTATATATATATATGTGTGTGTGTGTGTATCACACATACACACATATATATTGAAGGGGAACCCTAATTTTTCATATCAGATTCGTTCAAATCTGATTGGATCAAGAGGCATATTTCAAAAAAAAAATTTTAAAATCCTAATCAGATCTGACATTTTTCAAATCTGATTTTTTGATCTGATAAATAAAAAAATTAAATTAAATTAAATCTAAATTAGTTTTACCTTGATATGGGTAATCCGATTATCTGTTGATGATCTTGCTGATTGCTTGAGGTTCTGGATCTAGCCATGCAAGCGTCTGGCCTCTATCGGTATCTACTCAGACTGGATTTAGAGATCTTCTTCTTCTCTTTTTTTTTCAAAAATTAGATCTAAATCTGATTTGAAAGATCTTCAAAACTCCTTTTGAAGATGTGCTGCTGTCTCTTGTAGCAGGGCTGCCTTCTTGCTTTCCTGTCTCCTTTTGATTGCCTGAATCACACCAAACTCGTGCCCAACTTTTCTTGGGCGTGGAGAGGAGGGAGAGGATATGAAGATGGCATGGAGGAGGGAGAGGAGCAGCCTTGGGGCATGGCTAGGAGAAAACTCTATCAAAGTTGGGCGCAGATAGGTCTTTATATAGACTCTGCTATGTCACAAGTGCCACATCACCCCAATCAATCACATTGCTTCGTGCAATCAGATCTAAATCTGATTGGTGGGATGACATCATCTGATCCAATCAGATGAGAGACCCACATATTCATCCTAAGGTGGCACTTAAGACTGATCAAAGTCTATAGGTGAGGGTCACCTAGTTTGAATCCAAGAAGCAACCTGGAGTCCCATCCGTATGGAACTCCAGGCGTTCCTATCCATGGGCGCACACCATCCTAGGCATGCACCCCCTCCTTTCTAAAATTCAGTAAAGGGACAATCCCCTATCTGCTCTTCAATAAGTGCATGACACATGGATAGATGTCTAAGGGTCAAAGGTCAATGTTTGACTAAAGTCAAAGAATAAGAATTAGCAGGTGACAAAAAATGGTAGGTGTTATCTCAAATTTATCTCATAAATTAAGACAATTCTTTTCTGACCTAGACAAGTTTCAGTCAAATCAGGTAAAGGTATCTGAGTGAGCACAAACTCATTTCGCTCAGTCGAGATAACTTTTAATGATAAAAAAAAAAGAATGTTAGGTTCAATCGTGTGCTAGCATGATTTTTTTGAACCTAATTGAATCTAATTCAAATCAATTAGACTGGGTTAGTTCAATTGATGATATCTAAATCCAAATTCTTGTTTGTGTGATCTAGTTAGGTTCAATTCTGTATGGTAATGGGATATGTCATGATCTCCATCATCGATATCATCGAAACTCTTTCTGATGGATCAGAACTCTTCTGATTCATACTACTAGAATGGTCGATAATTTAAATCATTCTAATTGCTTCCAAAATCCATCGGTGATACCTAGCAGTATATGGTAGCAATCCATCAAAACTAAAAATGAACCTCTCGGTGTAGCTACTTATGTGATTAAGTTCTTCTATCTTGAGCCCTGATCAGATTAGGGTTAAGGTGAACTCGTCAAACCCTAATTTCAATCATATGATTTAATCATTCGATTCAAGTCCGATGTGAAAATTTTAATAGAAACTCTTTCTATTATTTCACTCTCTGCCATGGCCATGGACTTATGGACTTGATTCTCATGATCATCATAGGACTGCTCCTCATCCACGAGGTAGATTTTATTTTGATGCAATCCAATTTCTATAATGAAGATGCTATAGCCAACATACACCTCAGGATTCTAAATGACTAGAAGATCGAGTCATGGTGTAGTCAAACTATAACACCCTCAAGATGAATTATCGATATACCTCAGGTCAAAGAACTAGACACACCACTGCAGCTTCGAGTCAGTCATCGACGAGAAAGTAAACTTTCTTATGACTACTCGAGGTGGTCATGCTCAGTGCCCTCGTTCTCTAACGAGTACCTGTACTCTCGCTCTGGTGTCTCTACATCATAGACTCAAGACTCATCTACTATAAAGAAGTGATTCTACACTAACCTTTCAGATCAATCACCATCCTCTTGATGATCCTATGATTAGGAGTATTTTATGAGTTAATAATGAAAATTCTTGTCTTAAATTTTCAACTTTTAAAAATAAAAATTATCATTACCATTAACTCAAGGGATGTATCACAGGCACTAAATACACATATGTGATAGAAAATAATTTATTTTATTATTTATAGTTAAAATTATAATTTTGCTTCTAGAAGTATATTATAAGTGTCAGTCAATTCTGACTTTTAGGGCACACATATCTAACAAACTTCCACTTGACCTAAAGTCAATTGGCTACAAATCTAAGTTTCATCTTCTCAAGATGGGCTTCGATCTTCTACTGATCCAATGGCTTTGTAAGCAGGTCCGCCGCATTATCTGCGAAGTTGACTCTCCTGACTTCGACGTAACCCTTGTCAAGATAATCATGGATGAGGTGGTATCACCGCTCGATGTGCTTAGATTTTTGATGAGACCTCGGCTCCTTAGCAAAGGCTATGGCATCATTGTTATTGCAGTACAGAGAAATGGTATCTGATGGCATCACTTCGATCTCTGTGGTAAACTTTTTATACCAGAATACCTCTTTTGCAGCTTCTGACGTAGCGATGTATTCTGCTTCCATGGTGAAATCTGCTATCATTGTTTGCTTGAAATTTTTTTAACTGATAGCTCCACCATTACACACAAACAGACTTCTAGATGTTGACTTTCGATCATCTACATCGGGCATAACGTCCGAGTCTATATACCCCTGGACTTGATGTTCTCCATTACCAAAGATCAGTAACATATCCTTAGTTCTTCTTAAGTACTTAAGAATACATTTTATAGAAATTCGGTGTTCTTCACCTGGATTTGATTGATATCTACTCGTGACACTCACGACATGCGCTATATCAGGTCGTGTACATAACATGGCATACATGAGGCTCCCTATTGCTGAAGCATAAGGGATCTTGCTCATGCATTCTATTTCCTCAGGTGTGCTAGGGCACATCTTCTTGGAAAGATAAATGCCATGTCTAAAGGGTACTAAACCCCTCTTAGAGTTTTTCATGCTAAACCTTTTTAGCACTTTTTCTATGTACATCTTCTGTGAAAGTCCTAGCATCTTATTTGGTCTATCTCTATAGACCTTAATTCTCAGAATAAAGGATGCTTCTTTCAGATCTTCATAGAGAATTCTTTAGATAACCACATTTTAATTATGATCAACATGAAAATATCATTTCCAATAAGAATAATGTCATCCACGTACAATACGAAGAAGACAATAGCGCTTCCACTGACCTTAGAAGATACATGGCTCCTCCTTATTCTTGATGAAACCAAATATTTTGATCACATCATTAAAATGAGTATTCCAGCTCCGAGATGCTTACTTAAGTCTATATATGGACCTTTGCAGCTTACAAATCTTATGATCATCATCACTGGATGTGAAATCTAGCGGCTATTTTATATAGATATCTTTCTCAAGATATCCATTTAAGAACGTCATTTTCACGTTCATTTGCCATATTTCATAATCGAAATAGGCTACAACAGCAAGCAATATGCGGATAAATTTTAGCATAGCTACTGACGAAAAGATATCCTGATAGTCAATGCCTTCACATTGACTATAACCTTTTGCTACTAATCTAGCTTTGAATGTCTCCACATTCTCATTTGTACTAATCTTTCTCTTGTAGTTTCATTTACATCCAATAGATACTATACCTTCTGATGGATCTACCAAGATCCAGACTTGGTTTGAGTGTATCGAGTTAATTTCTGACTTCATTGCCTCTAACCATTTTTCGAAGTCGATATCTGATATCGTCTTGTTATAGATTTTGGGATCATCACCATGAATTCCATTACCTATGAGGAATATTTTCTCTACATTCTCTGAAATAGTACTTAAGTACCTCTCAGAAAGACGAAAGACCCTTTCCGATCTACGAGGTGGAGGAGGTAGTGTATGGATTGGCTTAACCTGATTTGGTTCCATTTGGTCCTTAGCTCGTTGCTCTTGTGAGACTTTCTCTTTGAGCTTGATCTGCTTTCCAATGCCGCCATCTTGAATAAACTATTTTTCAAGAAAAATGGCATGTCGACTCACAATCACATTGTGATCTTCTGAAATGTAGAAATAATATCGTAATGACTCTTTAGGATACCCTATGAATTGAGCTCTAAAGGGGACCTAAAGTCTAATTTATCTACTTGTTGTCTTCGACATAAGCCGGACAATCCCAAATTCTGAGATGACTCAGACTTAGTTTCTTACCATGCCATATCTCATACGGTGTGGTAGGAACAATTTTAGAAGGAACCCTATTCAGTAAGTATATTACAGTTAACAAACAGTATCCCCAAAAAAAATCAGGAAGGTCTGTGAAGCTCATCATGGATCGGACCATATCTAATAGAGTCTGATTCCTTCGTTCTGAAACCCCATTGAGTTGAGGTATTTCAGGTGGAGTCCATTGAGAGACTATGTCATTTTTCTTGAGATAGTCCAAAAATTTTCGACTAAGGTATTCACCTCCTCGATCTGATCGAAGAACCTTAATGAATATTTTAATTTACTTTTCTACTTCATGTCTGAACTTCTTGAACTTTTTAACGGCGTCAGACTTATGTCTCATAAGATACACATACCCATACTTAGATAAATCATCGGTAAAGATTATGAAGTAAACTAGGTTGCCTCTAATCGATACACCAAATGGACCGCACACATCAGTATGTACTAGGGTAAGAAGATCCGTGGCCCTTTCCCCATGTCCTATAAAAGAAAGCTTAGTCATTTTGCCATGAAGATAGGATTCATAAATTAGATATGACTCGAAAGTCAACGGATTCAATAGCCTGATTTTTTCTAATTTGTTAACCCTATCTTTGCTATATGATCTAATCTTAGGTGCCATAGATATCTATCATTTGGACTATCCCTAGCTCATTTTGATTTTATGGCATTCACATTTTGCTCGAAATTTAAAATAGATACATCAACATGTAATTGATAAAGATCGTTAATAAGAAAACCACTTACAATTTTATTTCTTTCATAAAGAATGTTACAATGGTTCTTAAGAAAACTAATTATATAGCCTTCTAATGCAAGACAAAAAATAGAAATCAAATTTCTGCTTGCTGTAGGCACATAATAACAGTCTTTAATACTAAGTCTAAATCAGATGATTGTCGAAGAGGGTATGTTCCCACGATCATGGTAGCAACTCTTGCTTCATTTTCGATGCGCAGGATCATCTCACCATCCCTCAGCCTCCTACTATCCTCAAGACTCTGCATAGAAGTACACAAGTAAGCACTAGAACCAGAGTCAAGCACCCAATTGGATGCAGAAGAAATTGTAAGGTTAGACTCAATAAGGAGCATACTTTCAGAAGGATTTGCCTTCTTCTTATTGTTCAGAGTGGCCAAGTATGTAGGACAGTTTTACTTTTAGTGACCGTTATTGTTGCAATGGAAACACTTTCCTTTGTTAGTGGCCTTCTTCAGCTCTGCCTTTTTCTTCTTTCCTCCTTCCATCTTCTGCTTTTTCACAGACTTCTTCTTCTTTTTAAAAGACTTTCTCTTAGAAGAAGTCCGTTCCATAGCAAGTACTGAGCCTTTAAAACCTTTCATAAAAAGCTCAGTGGTAACCAGCATATTCATAAGTTCGACCAAAGAGTTTTGAAGTTTATGCATATGGTTGTTCATGATAAACTGTCCATACGCATCGATCAAGGATTGCAGAATTATATCATTCTACAGATCCAAGTCTAACCTTCACTTCGAGCTTCTCAAGCTCTTCCAAGTCCTTGATCATTCATCAGACAATGATCTTGGACTGACTGCCCATCACGCATCTTAGCCTTAAAATAGTCATTTAGTGACTTGATACTTGGCTGCGCGACTCTGTTCACCAAACATCTCCTGTAGGTGAGCCAACATTTGGCGAGCAGTCCCTGATATCTTCATGTTGGCGCTGGAAGCTCATCAGACATCGAGCCCAACATGTAAGTATCTGGCCTTATTATCTTCGTCTATCCATTTTATCCAGAGATGCTCTCTGTTCAGTGGATGGACGAGCTGGTAAGGTGGGAGGGTCCTGGTCCAAGTACATGGAGTTAACTTCTCAGAACCCAAAATGATTTTGTAGTTCCTGAGCCAATCCTTATAATTTGGTCCTGATCAGTCTATGTGTGTCCAGGATTTACGTGCCTAGTGGGTTGGACGCAGACATTTTTCTATAGAGAGTCAAAGATTCTAGTTAGATATTGTAATTAAGACTTGACCAATTTATTTAAAAATTTTATTTTTTTAAATAAATTAGCTCCTCACTATTTTTTTTGGATCCCTACACTTTCCCTCTGTAGAGATGCAAAAATCTCTCATGATTAATGATTTCTAGTGGGTGGTGCGGTCCTCACCAACTGACTCATCACCTCACCTAACAGTTATTGGTGATGGGTTAGCCAATGAGTGAACAACTCTTGTTCAATGATTCTCTAATCATGGTGCACCCAAACTTGGTCTCTAATTCATGAATCTCACCATGTATCCGAAATATTGATCCACTCCTTAGTTAAGTCAGACCCACCATTTGCATAGACTGGATTCCTAATTGAGTCTCTCACCGTATCCAAAATATTGAGCCCAACTCATCCTCCAGCCCATAGCATCCAATGCCTAATAGACATGGTTGCGTCTTTCTGGTGCAACTGAGCCACTGTATCCAGTCGAGAACAATCAACCCCGGGAAAGGGCCCGCACATCTACAATGGTGGAAGACCATCAGACTTAATCTTTTCTTAGGAAGAATTTGATTTAGGTCTCATTAAACTAGACTTGACATAGTCATAACCATTATGACTAACCTAGTGGCATGGGTTAGCTCGGATTATTGACCACCTCAGATCAGAACTGAGTCAATAAATATGGCCAGGTAAGTGAGATCGATGGAAGGGATATGCCATTAACTCGATAAGAATGCATTCGAGTCGAGTAGCTCCCAATTAAAAATCAGTCAGTCGTATCTTGCCAAACTTACCTTAGACACCAAATTATTGAGCCAGAACCAATTGGAATTAGCCTACAATCCAGACTCTAACCACTGAGCCTAATTAGGTCTTAGCTTGATCGATCACTCATGTGACTCGATCTTGACCCAGACTTAATCCTATTAGGTTGGTCAATTTAAGAATTGTTGATCCCATCTAACCAACTCTTGATTCAGTTTAATCAACCGCTAGACCTAATTGAGCTACCCAAGCCCGAACCCAATTTTATGAACATGTCTTAAATCTAAAAATTCTTAATTTTAGATCTAATATGTTTCATAATCTTAATTTTTAATTAAGTTTAGGGTTCAAAATAAAATATGCAAATAAGATCCTAGGGTTTTAGAATCTAAAGTTTTGCAGAAAGTAAGTTTTCAATTTTTGATTAAGGACGAACGCGCAGCACCCCTACACATAATAAGAATACCCCATTAAATGATAGGAGAGGGTTTTTAAATCCTACTTTGATCTTATGATCGGACGGCCAAGGAGAATGCCTTAATTAGAAATACAACTAATCTATAAAAATAATTAGATCTAAGCATATATCTCATATAAAAAAATTGATCTAATTAAAATATATTTTGTATACATCATATCCTGCATATTTTTTAGATCTAAATTATCTCATAATCATCTAAAAAATTAAATTTAAATTTAATCTCATAATCATATCTCATATGAATAAATTAAATTAAATTTATTTTTTATTTTTAGATCTGATTATAACTTTTATAAGATCAAAAAATAGTAAATAAATAGATCTAAAAATTATATTTAATCAAATAAAAATTATGATTATACTAGACTACACATACAATAATTCTATTCCTAGTCTAGTTATGTATCTCATACATATTAGATCTAGATTAATAATTTTAATTTTTTGATTTAAGATCTAATCACATCTCATGTGATATTTGAAATCACTAATTTATTAGATTAAATTAGATCTAAATAAATTTAATAAAAATCTAGCTCTAATACCAGTTGAAGGAGAATCCTAATTTTTCGTATTAGGTTCGTTCAAATCTGATTGGATCAAGAGATATATTTCAAA
>QRFJ01000061.1:215242-232742 GCA_006176705.1 Cocos nucifera | reverse complement strand
TGGTGTAATGAATAGATGGAGGAGGAGCCCTTTTTATAGATAAAAAAATATTACCCTAAGTTTTCTTTTTCCATCCAGAATTGGAGAAGAGGAAGACTCCTATTCTCCTATTGGGAATGGGAGTCTTCCTTCCCTCTCTCACGTGCACAGTGCATGACTTCTTTTTTTTCAACTGCTTTAAAATCCATGCAAAAAAAACAAGGGAAAGAATCCTTACACCATGTTGTGTATTATGTGCTAGCCACAGCCAACATGCCTTGGAGGAGCAAACCACAAACAACTGGACTTCAATAAAGTAATATTTCAAAAGAAGTAATAAACAATTTCTTTGTTATTTTACATGACAAGTAAACAACTAAAGAGCAACTTGCATGTCTAATAGATGACATGGTCTAATTATTGAATCTTTCAACGGACTTACAATCTTCAATGTTTCTCAATGTGTTTGAAATAGAACATTTATAGTAGCTGTTAGTTGAAAGCTGCTCAGGTGATAAAGATGTGGAGACTAGATGAGGAACATCTAATTAAGGAGATAACAATGCTAATATAGGCATCTTGGGTGGTTGATTTAGCAATGGATCAAGATTTGAGAGAACAGTAATAGCCTATCTCATGCTCGGTCTTTCATTGTCTTTAGGATTGGCACATCATGGTCCAAAAGTGATCGGCCAGTGCATCTCACTATATATGGCCATACACCTTTATGGCCTTTGGTCCACAACAATCAAACGCTCCCCTTTTCCATACTACTCTCAAATGCGCTGCACAAAATCCAATTCGGTATATTGCTTTTTGCCAAAAGCATGCCTATTTTGTAGGTCTTCCTGTTGGATGGCATAATGCATCTTTATTATAAAAAAATTTATGCTTATAATTGTTTATTTTTGTCTAAAGAGTTAAAAGAATAAGACCTTTGTTTTTGATGCTTTTGATAATTTACTAACATATGCGTGGGCAGAGTTCCCCAGTATTTAATACCTTACTCAATGAACTAAAATGATCCATAGTTTTGTGATCTGATTAGAAAAAAGAAAGACCAATCCGCTCAACCCTAATCTCACAAAAGATAAGTAGAAAAATTGATAGGATTTTCAAAAGTAGAATTTAAATCTTTTTTTCTTTCTTTTTATTTATTGATTAAAAATAAGATATATATCCTTTATTTATAATAGTGAAGTTTATTCTTATACAATTCAGATCGGATTTCTCTTCTTAGCTTCTAGATAAACTTTTATATTTGAATAATTGGTTTGGATTCAACTTTCCAATTCTCTTGAGACTCTTTTATCCAAAATAGATGTCTAGTATAAATAATCTGAAAAATCTAAGACTCTTCTAGAGAAAGATTTAGACTTCTATATCAATTTTGACTTCTGTCACTCTGCTAAGTTCTTCTTGGATTGGAAATTATGTTTGATCAAAATCTTATTTGAAAAAAAAAATAGTTCGACTAATCTATTTTGGACCTCAAAAAGAGGGATTTGGGCTCGATCCCAGGAATGTCATTCCCTTTACTAGAAGGTATTACGTTGTAGATCTCTCCAATTTAAAAAGAAAATATCATCGAAATTGGATGTTGTATGATCAAGTTATGGTTTCTAAAAGTTTAGCTTATGATTTGACTTTTCAGTATGGCGAATCTAGCTCTTGAACCTTGTTCGGTCCTTATAGTAGCCAAAGTACTTCATATTGAGCCTGAAGTGCCTCCTAGATCATTTTGTCAAAGTTATATATATGAAAAATTGAGCATACATATAGCAAACATTAGCTAGTTCTAGGCTTGAACGCTTCATATGATATTTGAGAATGTGCATGTACAAATATGATCTCAAGTAGAACTACAAAATCATGGGCAAGACCAAGTCACACATCTCACAACTAGGGAAGTTGATTCATCTCAAGTATTTAATTAGAATATAATTATCTATCTAGATGTGATGATCAGATCCGTGATAGACAATAAAGACCCAAGAAGGCAAGTTAAATCTTACCTAAATGTCATTTTTGGTCCAAGATAACCTAGGTTAATTTGGACCTACTACGGGTCTGGTTGATTGGGATGAATGCAAAGGTGTCCAATTATTTGGACCATCCCATGGCCTTGTTAACTTGGACCATTTATGTGGGCCACAGGCCTATTTACTGTTTACTACTGGGTTCAACTTTGCTTAGCTGACGGCCAAACCTAGTCCAATTTTGAAAGTGATCTGAAGGCGCACAGGTTAAAAGATTATAAGCGATTTTAGCCAAAACTCATATAAGTGGGAATTTGTATATATTGAAATATATGCGTGCATAATATGAATTTTGGTTTTATGATTTGGGCAGAGAAATGTCGATCGCATTTAGCTTGTATAAAGTGCACATATCAGGGTGCCTAATTTAGTTAAATTTTTTTAATGATGACAAAAAATAGACCTAAAAATAAAATTTTGATAATAAAATTAAGTTTATTTTATTGTTTGTTGTCGATAATAAAATAGAGTTTTAAATTTCTTGTTAAAAGAATTATGACATATTGGTCTTAAATATTTAATATCCTATTGTCTCAGCAGCAGCTACCTAACTTTGCATTGATCTCTAAGTCCAATATTACATTACTTGGCTTCACATCTTTGTGGATCACATGGTGCTCCAATTTAAGTGTCGATGCCAAACCAAGCACAATGTTGGACCTCTTCTTTTATGTCAGCAATATTCTCTTATTGTTGTATAGATAGTGATCAAGTCTCTTATTGGGTATGTACTCATAAACGAGTAGCAAGTCTTCATTTTGGTTCTCCTAATAGCCTTTTCTTGATGGCCACTTCTTGTTTGGTATCTTGGATGCAATAATCCGTTGTGTTCCTCCAGGCATCCTTCCCTTCCAATGTGCATTCCTTTTCTAGAATTTTGCATAACATCTGCCAATATACCATAAAAAATTTTTAAGTTCAAAATTTTTTTTTAGGTCCAGTCCCTTTATTCAGCAAACTATTTATGGATGGATCGAAAGCCATCTCCTCCACCAAGATAAATCAAGAATTCTATCCTCTTCTACCATCCCTCCTATGTGACAATATAGAACACTCCAAATCCAATCCACAAAATTATACTAGTGTTCCAACAGCTAACCCCGCAATCAATCCCCTCCAGTTCTTCTTTGCGGCTCCAAGACCAAAACTGGTACATATAATGGGACCAAAATCTTGAGAATTGAAAGATGAAAGAATTTTGTGGGACTCGACGAAGAGAACGGTGGAAGCTAAGAAGCCAATTGCAACCAACTCTAGCAAGACATCCCTCAAGTCGTCAACACAAGAGAGACTCCAATTTCCTTAAATTTTGGTTCACAAGAAAAGAGTAGACTCAAATTTCTAACACCAGCAACCCATGCATTGGTCGTATCCTCCTCTGAGGCTGGCTAGTATTCAAGTTCATGCTTGCAATTTAGTATGGTCATGTTTATATTTATTCCCACACGATCAGAACTTGTCTCATTGTATGTAAGATCAATGTAGCTATTAAACTCTACAGCCATGACTTGATTCTTCGTTATTCTAGTACTTGTATTATTAGATAGTCCAATAATGCCACCATATGAATTATGAGAGATATTGGAAGGAAAAGTTAAGAGAAGAAGGCTAGCCCATTGCTATCATTGCTATTGATGATGGACACAACCCATTGTCACTTATTCTTCTATGGTTGACCAGGCTAGATTTTATCTTTCCCCTCACTATTATAGACCAAGCACAACATAGTATACCATTATTTTATTTCATTATAATTTATAATTAATTAATATGTATATCTATACATACATACATATGTACACACATGCGCACAAACACATACACGCATGCATACATTCATAAATGTATGCGATGTGCTATTATGTATTTGTGCAAACCAATCTAATTAATATATCATGCATTTTAGTACTTTTTTTTTATTAAATATTTTTAAATCATTTTATGTATAGATAGAAACTCATCGAAACATGTTATTTTTTATTTTTAAATATTTTTAGTGGCAGAAACCGTGAATAATTGTGTAAATCTCTAAATATGGATGGCATTTTATTGATTCATGAACTTTAGAGATATAAAATTTCATGTGTAATATACCTCTCAAAATTATATTTATGTCCAAATATTTAACCAATTAATAATCAATAATAGAATATATGTCAGAAATGTATTTTTAAGGGAAAGAAACAACCATTACAACATCGAATTTTATCGAAAACAACATGATGTCAAGTGCATGACCCAATGCTGACATGACTGATTAATTTAACATTATAAAGCTTAAAGCACTTTATGCATGAAGCACAACCAACGATGTTAAAAATGCCTCAAGATAATGCTGTAGACATCTTGAGCAGTAAATTGGGTAAAAAGGCATGAAAACATTAGGATAATTGATCGTCAAGACTAGTGATTGCTTTACCGATGGATAGCCATAAACAGTCATCAAAATAGGCACATGATTGAATTGAGAAGTAATTTTCTCACCATGTTACGTGATAAACATATAACTAAATTGCAAGTCCAATGAGTAACATATCAATCCTCCTCCAATGAAGAAGCTCAATCATTAAAACGTACTCCAATTTCTTACTCGAAATAACTCCTACACATGTTTGAGTTGGAATTTAAAAGTTAGCCGAAATTCTACAGGATGATGATGATGTTGGGATTAAGTTAGAAATATCCACCAAAGGTAAATACATTGCTACATATATCTTTGGTGACAAATCGGATAGTGGACTATCAAATTTGAGAATATTAATTACTTATTTCATTGATGGTCTCAACTTATAGTCTAGATGGATATACCACAGCCCTACAATCATGAAATACTCCATTTGTTTCTCATCAAATTTCATCTTTAGTCTTCTATCCATTGCCGTTAAACACATTTTTTTTCCATATAGCTCCTAAACCCAATCTACCAAATTCATCCTATCTTCCTTCTCTTTTAAATCAATTGATTTTCTACTACATACAATTTCTAGTAGAATAACTCCAAAGTTGTATACATATGATTCTTTATTGATTTTGCACAGTATGAAGCATTTCAATTAGCAAAAAATTAATTTATATTTATCATTATTATTTTCAAGTTAAGTAAAACAATGTCGATCCAACTGAGAAAGTCAACTACGACCCAACCTTGACATTATCATGTTTGTGTTCATATTGAGCCAGGCTAGCTTGGGTTTATTCTGATTAAGCCTCCAGGGTGGATATTTGGTTTGAGCGATCCAAAGCCTTTCGTACGGGCTGGACCAATTGGCTGTTGGATTAGACAAGCTTGACCAAGGAAAATTCTTTAACCTAATTTTTTTGAGCATAAATTTCTAGGTAGGAATTTATCTATGCCTAATGAACAGCAAAAAAGTTCAGCTGAATTTAACTTCCTAGCATGCAAATAGACGTGTTTTTGTTTTCTTCATATACAATAGGGAAAGAAGATTAATGGTAAAATTCCTTACAAATTAGATTATTAGATTTTTAGCAAGCAAAAATCAGGCCTGGCTATTGATAAAATTGGGATTGCAGTGAGTGCTCTATCTCATGGTGGAGCCGATAACGGATCATACGCATGTTAGGCCTGGACCAAAGGGCTGTCATGGGCTCAAAGACCCATTTACTTTGTCTAGGCCCAACCACAAACGGCAATTCAGCTCTACTAGCACAAATAAAACGTCTCTGCCTATTATTTTCGTCAGAAAAGCATTCATATATTCCGAAAGCCTTCAAAGTACGGCTAGAATTATAATATTACTTACCTATAGTAACATATTCAGGTGCGGTGTATCCCTTAGTCCCAGCCATAACCGTTGTTTGCATGTTACTGCCACGACCTACAAGCCTTGCTGGCCCAAAATCACCGAGCTTTGCTTTGAACCCTGAATGCAACGTCACGTTGCTTGGCTTGACATCTCTATCGATCCTGCACCGCTCCCACTCTTCGTGAAGATAAGAGTAGCGCCGAGGCCAAACCGAATGCGATCTGGTAGCAATCTCTCCTCGCTAATCAAGGCTTTTGTTTGACATGTACTCATAGACAAGCAACAAATCTCCTCTTTCATGCCAATAGCCAATGAGTTGCCCAAGATTGCGATGCCTCAAATGGCTTATAATCGTGACTTCTGATATGTACTCCTTCCCTTGCTTAGAATCTCTAGAAATCCTTTTGATTCCCACTTCTTGCTTCGTACCATGCAACACTCCCTTGTAAACCTCCCCGAAACCTCCTTCCCCAAGCTTTGCCTCCTCAACAAAATTTCTTGTTGCAATTGGAAGTGCAATACAAGTAAATTTCTTAGTTCCGGCACCTCTCTTAAATGCATTATTGATGGACAATTCAAGAGCAATCTCTTCTTCTTCCATCCCTCCGCTAGCCCTCTTATGCCAACTACAATCCCTACCAAGCCCAACCCACATAGCAAGATCCCAATACCGACAGGAAGCCCCGCCGCCGATCTCATCTTACTCTTCTTCTTGGGTTCGAAAGTTTCATTGGTTGGACTAGGTCCAGGACTGGGAGCAAGATCTTGAGAACTCAAATTAGAGGAAACGAAATCCCAGGAATGGATGCTGTGCGACTCCCAAAGGATCAAGTTGAAGCCGAGAAACCAACGGCTACATTCTCAGGCAGATAGTTCCTCAAGTCCACAACATAGAACGGGCTCCAATTCCTCCGAGGATCAGAAGCATTACTGAGGAAGACTCTCAAATTTTGAGAACTAACAAATGCTAACAGATGTAATGAATTGCATATTCTCTCTGATGCTAGCATTCAAGTCCACTTGTGCTATGGAAACGATCGAGCAAATGTCAATGCCAACATGGTTGGCGTTGATATCGTTGAACTTAGTGTTCATGTAGCTATCAAATTCGACGACAGCCACGACCTTGTTCTCCAATGCATCAGCGTCGACATTTGTAAGTAGTCCAAGACCTTCACCGGATGAAGCTAACGGGGCCTCAAAAGGGAAGGTTGAGATGAAGAAGTCCATCCCCTCGGCACTTACATTTTCGCGGAAGCTGTTGATAGAGAATCTGAAATTTGTTGTGAAATTGGCGAGCGTTCCTGAAGCTTTATCCTAGAGAGACACTGGCTCAGAATATGTGACGCAACGCTTGCTAAGGTAAAGGGTACTGCCGGCCCTTTTCTTGGTGAGTTGGATGATGCTGCCAGCGAAGTAGCCATCGCCCGAGAAGTTCAAGTTTGGCCAATCCAGTTTATTGCCAGTGAAATTGAAAGAGAGTGTGCTTACAACGGGGATCAGGATAAATAACAGCGGGAAGAGGGGAACGAGGATGTGGAGAGATCTAAAAGTTGCAACGAGCCATTGCTTGAGATAGGTAGGAGGCTTGCCAAGCTAGATTTTTTAACCAAGCTAGATTTTTTAAGTGGGGGAAAAACAAGGGATCTGTAACATCAAAAAATTGGTTGGAAATTAGTCATTTGAGGAGGATAATGGCTAGTTTGTACCATAAATTCCTATACAACCGTGGACAGCTACCACGTCATCTATCTTAGGATAGGCAATTCTTATTTATCTCGATAAAGGATATGTTTAGGTATTTTACCATAGAATATATAGCACATCACATGATGGAGAGCCACCTATCTTCGAGATGAATGATCTAGCAATTTGTGCAAAAGTCGTACTACAAAAAATTTTATTGACACTAGAAGAGGATAGGTGTGCTTTTGACTTGGCAACCAGTGCGAAAGCTGCACCGTAAAAAATTCCAGTCACACTTGAAGAGGATAGGAGTGCTTTTGACCTAGCAACCGGTGTAAAAGTCACTCCATAAAAAATTTCATTCACATTTGAAAAGAACATGTGTGCTTTATTTTCTTTGCACAACTAGTCTAACTCGTATATTATCTGGGTTGGCCATGTTTGTATCTTGCAACTTGGAAGGATCACCCAATCTTGTGACATTACATCTCTAGCGTCATAGCTAAACTTGATGCACATTCAAAAGTTATACAAAGCATGTTTGACAACAAGCCTCTAAAATCAGGCATGGCACTTGATTTCATTCTCTTCTTGGCTTGGGTTCAAAGAGCCATTGATTGAGAAGGCTAGGAGGCATGCCAAGCTAGATTTTTTTGAGTGGTAGAAAGACAATTGTTAAAATATTTGCAGAAAGAGCGATGAACAAGAGAAAAAAGATGAAAGGAGAAAAATAAAAAAATTATTTATCTTTATTTTAACTTCATTCAATATATCTCAGAGGTTATTTATATTAGTGTACAGATACCATACAAGAAAAATAATAATTTTCAAACTCAAAGTTACATGAGAAGCAATTTCCACACCATCTTACATGGTAAACATATAAGACTAATTTGCAAGTCCAATCGATAACATATCAAACCTCAGATAAAAAAAAACCTTAATCTTTAAAACTTGTTTAATTTATTACTAAAAATAACTTCTTTATGTGTTTGAGTTGGAACTTAAGAGTTAGCTAAAAATCTGCCTGATGATAATGATGCAAGGATTAAGTTAGAGATATCTAGTCAAGGTAAATATATTTCTGAAGGCATCTTTGGTGGCAAATTGAGCAGTGGAGCATCAAATTTGAGAACATTAATTGCTTATCTAATTGATGGTCTTAAGTCATAATCTCGATAGGCATACCACAACCCTATAATCATGAAGTACTCCATTTGCTTCTTGTCAAAATCCATCTTTATCCCTTTATCCACTACTATTAAACACATATGTTTTCCATAAAACATCCAAATTCACTCTACCAAGTTCATTTTGTCTCACTTTTCTTTTATATTAATTAGTTTTCTACCATATGTAATTTCCAATACAACTACATCAAAGCTGTATACATTTGATTCTTTGCTAACTTTTCTTATAAAATAGTATGATGCATTTCAATTAGCTAAAGTTTAACTTATATTGATCCTTGTTAATTTCAAGTTAATTAAAACCATGCAAATCCAATTAAACAAGTCAACTATGACCCAAACTTGATATTGTCATATTTGTGTTCACATTGAGCCTTGCTAGCTAGGGTTTATTCTTGGGTACAATAGTTGATAGAGTAAGCCTCCATGGTGGATATTCAATTTAAGTAATCAATAGCTTTTTGCATTCGAAAGTTTAGTATATTATTCAACTTTTCAATGTGGCGGATCTCACTCCTACGCTCTGTCCAACCAAACATATAGTGGCCAAAGTAATTTACAACAAGTCAGATAATCTTTTTAGATCATTATCATATTATATGAGAAAGAGCATAGCATAACACTGTATATAATATAATATAATAATATATAGTATAGCAAAATAATTTTGTATATTTTGTATGTATCACATAAAATTTTATTGAGCAGGGCCATGCTAAATTTGATGAGCCCAACTCCAATTAATCAAATTATTAATGAAGCTTAAGTTTCTTAGCCATCTCAGCCTGTTTGGTCGAAGGTCTTAATCTGTGCCTGCAAAAATCAGATGGCTGAGCCCAGTTTTGGGGCAACTCTTGGAATGACAAAAATTTTTCTAATTACTTTAGAGTATCGTAGCTCCCTTTGAATTGGCACCGTAGAGCGTGCCACTAAATGAAGACAATTGATTGGCGCAAGGCCCCTGGTGACATTTTCGCGTTTTCGTAGCATTTGCTCTCTTGATATTTTTTAGCATGCTTGTTACAGTGAGGACTTATTTGGATGATTAAGTTAAAAATTCTAGAGAACTCGTAGATTAGACTCATGCAACCAGCGAGATTGTGAAATAATAGGTTGGACTATGTTTGTATTCATAAATACCTAAAAAAAAAGCTTTAGAATGGGCCAGTCCGAATTTCATCGGAAGAAAAAGATCTATTGCGGTATTTTTTTTTTGCTCTTATAGGATTTAGGCTGATCCACTTTAAAAGCTACTTCTAGATATTTATGAATATAAATTCAACTCCACTTGTAATTATATAATTTTATTGATTGTACTAATTCAATCTATAAATTTTATAAAATTTTCAATCAAATCATCCAAACAGGTCTTAATTAATTATTATTATTATTAAATTTTTTCATCAATCGTGCTTCAAACTTGAATTTTATTTCCAGAGGTGACTTGCCAATATGTATTATATGATTTACAATTAAGATGTAAAGAATAGAAATTAGGTATATAATAACGACCGCATTAATTTTTACCAATCAATCATGTGCTTGGTCAAAGAAGACACAAGTACAATTTCTTTTTGGCCCTTGGATATCTTTAACAATAGTTATAGTGAATATGTAGTTGTTGACCACTCGTGCTTGAACACAGGTAACATATGCAGGCATATTTCTTTCTGGTGAAAACAAATGTTAGCATAATGATATATATATATATATATAAAATTGGCCTAGATCTAAGATGGTGATTGAGGTCCAATGATAAATTGGTGCATTCCATCATGTCAGAAAATTTATCAGACGCTTCTTGATGGTCACAAAACCATTACATGAATAGATAAAAGCAAATAAAAAATTTGAATGGCTGGAACAACTGAAGGAAAATCCTGATTTTTCGGTCCAGGTTCGTCCAGATCTGATTAGATCAAGAGATATATTTCAAAAATTTTCTCTTGATCTCAATCAGATCTTGATATGTTTCAGATCTGATTCTTATTATTTTAATAAATAAAATAAAAGAAGATAAATTAAATCAAATTCAATTTACCTGATTTGGGTAATCCTATCACCCTGTAGATGATCCTGATTGCAGTGGAAGGTTCTGGATCTTAGCCACGCAAGCGCCTGGCCTCTACCAGTATCCACTCGGGTTGGATCTGGAGAACGTCTTCTTCTCTATCATACCTCCAAAAATCAGATCTGGATCTGATCTGGAGGATCTTCAAAACTCTTTTGAAGATCTGCAGTCGTCCTTTTGCAGCAGCGCAGCCTTCTTGCTTTTGATCGCCTTTCCTTGATCTGAATCGCACCAAACCTAAAGTCCAAAACACTTTTGGACGTGGAGAGCAAGGGGAGAAGAGACTATGGCATGGAGAAGGAGGGGAGAGGCAGCCTTGGGGCGTGGGAAATTCTCAATTGAATTTCATTAGGATTAGGGTTGGGCGCAGGGTCTTATTTATAGACCTCTTGTGATCCAACTCCTCTTCCTCTCAACCAATCACAACCCTTTGTGAAATCAGATCTAAATCTGATTGGTTGGAATAGAGACCCCTGGATTCCTCCTTAGAGGGCGCCTAAGACCAGTCAAACTGGATTCTTAGTAGAACTCTGATTGGAATCCAAAAGGGAGGTGGAGTCCTTGTCCAACAAGGACTCCTAGGCGCCTCCTACTTGGGCTCACGCCACCCTTGGCGTGCGCCCTTCTCCTTGCCAGGTTCTGGCAGGGGGACAGGCCCCCACCAGCTCTCCAATAGGTGCATGACATGTGGTCAAAAGTCAAAGGGTCAATGGTCAACGTTTGACCAGTCAAAGGTAGACTTTTGACCAAAGTCAAAGAACAAGAAATGGCAGGTGACCAAAAATGGCAGGTAATGTCTTACAAATAAGACAACCTATTCTGACTTGGACAACCTCCAGTCAGACCATTATGAAGGCCTCTGATTGAGCACAAACTCCTTTGGCTCAGTCAGGACAACTTATTTATGATAGTAAAAGAAGAACGTTAGGTTCAATCGAGTGCTAGCACGATTTCCTTGAACCTAATTGAATCTCATTCAGATCAATTGAACTAGATCAGTTCAATTGATGATCACCAGATTCAAACCCTTGTTTGTGTGACCCAGTTAGGTTCAGTTCTGTATGGTAATGGGATATGTCATGATCTCTATCATAGACATCATCGAAACTCCTTTCGATGGATCAGAACTCTTCTGATTCGAACAGCTAGAATGATCGATCATCTAAATCATTCTAATTGCTCCCAAAATCCACCAGTGACACCTAGCAGTATATGGTGGCAACCCATCAGAGCTGAATGCGAACCTCTTGGTGCAGCTACCTGTGTGATTCAGTTCTTCTATCTTGAGCCCCGATCAGATTAGGGTTAAGGTGAACTCGTCAAACCCTAGTCTCTGTCATATGATGTAATCATTCGATTCGAGTCCAATGTGAAAATCTAAATAGAAACTCTTTCTATTATTTCACTCTGCCATGGCCATGGGCATTTCTGGACTTGATTCTCATGATCATCATAGGGCTACTCCTCTACCACCGAGGTAGATAGATTCCCATCTTGATGCAATCCAGTTCCTACAATGAACATGTCTATAGCCAACATACACCTCAGGGTTCCATATGGCTAGGAGACCGAGTAATGGTGTAGTCAAACTATAACACCCTCAAGGTGAACTGCCGATGCATCTCAGGTCAAAGAACCAGACACACTACTGCAGCATCGAGTCAGTCATTGACGAGAAGGTAGACTTCCTAATGACTACTCGAGGTGGTCACGCTCAGTGCCCTCGTTCTCTAACGAGTACCTGTACTCTCGCTCCGGTGTCTCCACACCGTAGACTCAAGACTCATCTACTAAAGAGAAGCGATCGTACACCAACCTTCCGGATCAATCACCATCCTCGTGATGATCCTATGGTCGGGAGCTGTTTATGAGTTAATAATGATTATTCATGTCTTAAATTTTCAACTCTTGAAAATATGAATTATCATTACCATTAACTCAAAGGATGTATCACAGACACTAAATACACATGTGTGATAGAAAATAACCCATTTCATTAATTATAGTCAAAATTATAATTTTGCCCCTAGAAGTGTATTACAAGTGTCAGCCAATTCTGGCTTCTATAAACAGCAACATAAAAATTATTTAATTTTAAATATCATATGAATATGATAGATGGCATGACTAGACTAATTGTAGAAATTCTACATAATTATTCTAGATTAAAATTTATTTTGATTAGATCAATTTAAATCTAATTTTTCAGATTATTATGTGATAATTTAGATCTGAAAACATGCATGAATTGATACATGAGATGTAGCAAAAATATGCCATGATTAGATCTACTTTATATATGAGATATATGATATAGATTCTGATATTAATTTTGTTAGTATTGAATGTTCCTGATTAAGGCGTTCCTCTTGGCGTCCGATCATAAGAACGAAGGATTTAAAGGCCCTCTCTTCCCATTCGATGGGGTGTTCTTATGACGTGTAGGGGTGCTGTGTGTTCGTCCTTAATCAGAAACCCAAAACTTACTTTCTGCAAAACCCTAGATCCTGAAACCCTAGGATTTATTGTGCATATTTTTTTATGAACCCAACTTAATTAAGAATTAAGTTTAAGGAATATTAATTAGGTCTAAAATTGAGAAATTTCAGATCTAAGACATATTCATAATACTGGGTCGAGACTTGGATAGCTCAATTAGGTCTAACGGTTGATCAAACGGAATAAAGAGTTGGTTAGATGGGATCAACAATGCTTAAATTGACCAGCCTAATAGGATAAGTCTGGGTCAAGATCGAGTCACGATCAGCAAGACCTAATTAGGCTCAGAGGTTAGAGTCTAGATTATAGGCTAAACCCAATTGGTTCTGACCAACAATTTGGTGTCTAAGGTAAGTTTGCACAGACGATCGACTAGTTTTTAATTGGAAGCTACTCGACTGAATGCGTTCTTTGTGCGAGTTACGGCATTTTCCTTCACCGTCTCATCTTACCTGGCCATAATCTATTTGACACACTGTCTGATCTGAGGTGGGCAATATTCCGAGCTGACCACATGCCACTAGGTAGTCAGATTGTAATGACTAAGCCAAGTCTAGTTTAATGAGACCCTGAATCATTCTCCCCTAAGAAAAGATTAAGTCGAGGTCTCCACCATTGTAGACGTCGGGCCTTCCGGGGTTGATTGTTCTCGGCTGGATACAGTGGCTCAGTTGCACCGGGAAGACGCAACCATGTCTCTATAGGCATTGGATGCTATGGGCTGGAGATGAGTGGGCTAATATTCCGGATACGGTGAGAGACCAATTAGGAACCCAGTCTGTGCAAATGGTGGGGTCTGACTTGAACTAAGGAGTGGATCAAATTCCGGATACGGTGAGATTCATGAATTAGAGACCAAGTTTGGGTGCACCATGATTAGAGAATTATTGAATCAAGAGTTGTTCACTCATTGGCTAACCCATCACAATAACGTTAGGTGAGGTGATGAGTCAGTTGTGAGGCCGCACCCACCACTAGAAATCATCAATCGCGGAGATTTTTGCATCTCTACAGAGGGAGTGTAGGGATCCGAGAAAATAGTGGGAGCTAATTTGTTTAAAAATAAAATCCCTAAATCAAATTGGTCAAGTCAAAATTACAGTATCTAAAATAGAATCTTTGACTCTCACAGGAAAATGTCTGCGTCCAACGCCACTGGCAACGTATTCCTAGACACACATAGACTGACTGGACCCAATTATAAAGATTGGCTCAGGAACTACAAATTATTTTGGGGTTTAGAGAAGTTAACACATGTTTTGGACCAGGACCCTCCCACCTTACCAGCTCGTCATCCACTGAACAGAGAGCATCTCTGGAAAAATGGATTGACGAAGACAATAAGGCCAGATACTACATGTTGGGTCGATTCGATGAGCTCCAGCGCAACATGAAGATATCGAGACTGCTCGACAAATGTTGGCTCACCTGCAGGAGATGTTTGGTGAACAGAGTCGCGCAGCCAAATATCAAGTCATGAAACGACTTTTTAAGGCTAAGATGCGTGATGGGCAGTCAGTCAAGATTCACTGTCTGACAATGATCAAGGCATGGAAGAGCTGAGAAGCTCGGTGTGAAGTTGGACTTGGACTTGCAGAATGATTTATTCTGCAATCCTTGATCTGATGCATATAGGCAATTCATCTGAATTATCACCATGCATAAACTTCAGAATTCCTTGGCGAGTTGATGAATATGCTGGTTAACTGCTAGCTTTCTATGAAAGGTTCTAAAGGCTCAGTTCTTGCTATGGAATGGACTTCTTCCAAAAGAAAGTCTTATGGAAAAGAAAAAAGAAGTCTGTGAAAAAGCAAAAGGTGGAAGGATCAAAGAAGAAGAAGGCAGAACCGAAGAAAAAGGCCGATGGCAAAGGAAAGTATTTCCATTGCAACAGCAACGGCCATTGGAAGCGGAACTGCCTACTTACCTGGCCACCCTAAAGAACAAGAAGGAGGTCCTTCTGGAGGTATGCTCGTTATTGAGTCTAACCTTTACGGTTTTCTCTGCATCCAGTTGGGTGCTTGACTCTGGTTCTAGTGCTCATCTGTGCACTTCTATGCAGGGTCTTGAGGATAGCAGGAGCTGAGGGATGGAGACATGATCCTACGCGTTGGTAATGGAGCAAGAGTTGCTGCAGTAGCCATGGAACATACCCTCTGCGATTACCATCTGGTTTAGACTTAGTTTTAAAAGACTGTTATTATGTGCCTGAGCTAGCAGGAATTTGATTTCTGTTTCATGGCTTAGCACAAGAAGGTTATGTGATCACTTCTTTAAGGACATTGTAATTCTTTATGAAAGAAATAAATTGCAAATGGTTTCCTTGTTAATGGTCTTTATCAGTTGCATATTGATGTACCTGTTTTAACATTCGAGCAAACGTGAATGCCAAACGACCTAGGGATAGTCCAAACGACAGATATCTATGGCACCTGAGATTAGGTCATATAGCAGAAGATAGGATTAACAAATTGGAGAAAAATGGGCTATTGAGTCCATTGACTTTTGAGTCATATCAACTTGTGAATCTTGTCTTCAGGCAAAATGACTAAACTTCCTTTTGTTGGACATGGGGAGAGGGCCACAGATCTCCTTGCCCTAGTACATACTGATGTGTGCGGCCCATTCGATGTGCCGGCTAGAGGCAATTTTGTCTACTTCATTACCTTTACCGATGATCTGTCTAGGTATGGGTATGTGTATCTTATGAGACATAAGTCTGAAGCCTTTGAAAAGTTCAAAGAATTCAGACATGAAGTAGAAAAACAAACTGGAAAACCCATTAAGGTTCTTCGATCAGATCGAGGAGGTGAATACTTAGCCGAGAATTCCTAGACTATCTTAAGGAAAATGGCATAGTCTCTCAATGGACTCCACCAGGAACACCTCAACTCAACGGGGTTTCAGAATGGAGAAATCGGACTCTATTGGATATGGTTCGATCCATGATGAGCTTCACAGACCTCCCAGATTTTCTTTGGGGACATTCATTATTAACTTCAATCTATTTACTGAATAGGGTTCCCTCTAAAACCGTTCCTACCACACCGTATGAGATATGGCACGGTAAGAAACCAAGTTTGAGTCATCTCAGAATTTGGGGATGTCCGACTTATGTCAAAAGACAACAAGTGGACAAGTTAGAATTTAGGTCCTTTAGAGCTCGATTCATAGGATATCCTAAAGAGTCATTAGGATACTATTTACAATCCAGAAGACCCACAATGTGATTGTGAGTCGACATGCCATATTTCTTGAAAAATAGTTTATTCAAGATAGTGGCATTGGAAAGCAGATTAAGCTTGATGAGAAAGTCTCACAAGCGAACGAGCTAAGGACCAAGTGGAACAAATTAGGTTGAGCCAATAAGAACACTACTCCTCCACCTCGTAGATCGGAAAGAGTTTTCCGTCCCCCTGAAAGATACTTAGGTATTATTTCAGAGGACGTAGAGGAAATATTCCTCGTAGGTAATGGTGCTCATGGAGATGATCCCAAAACCTACAACGAGGCGATATCAGATATCGACTCCGAGAAATGCTTGAGGCAATGAAGTCAGAGATTGACTCATTGCACTCAAACCAAGTCTGGACCTTGGTAGATCCACCAGAAGGTATAGTACCTATTGGGTGTAAATGGATCTTAGAAGAAAGATTGGTAGAATGGGAATGTGGAGACATTCAAGGCTAGACTGGTGGCAAAAGGTTATAGTCAACGTGAAGGCATTGACTATCAGGATACTTTTCCCGGTAGCTATGCTTAAAATCCATCGCACATTGCTTGCTGTTGCAGCCTATTTCGATTATGAAAATATGGCAAATGAACGTGAAACGGCATTCCTAATGGATATCTTGAGGAAGATATCTATATGGAACAGCCGCTAGGTTTCACATCCAGTGATACTGATCACAAGGTTTGCAAGCTGCAAAGGTCCATATATGGACTTAAGCAAGCATCTCGAGCTGGAACACTCGTTTCAATGATGTGATCAAAAAGTTTGGTTTCATCAAAAATGAAGAGGAACCATGGTTTTTCAAAAGGATTCAGTGGGAGCGCTGTTGTCTTCCTCGTATTGTACGTGGATGACATCCTCCTTATTGGAATGATATTCCCATGTTGACATCAGTCAAGGTGTGGTTGTCTAAGGAATTCTCCATGAAAAGACCTAGGTGAAGCATCCTTTATTCTAGGAATTAAGGTCTATAGGGATAGACCGAATAAGATGCTAGGACTTTCACAAAAATGTACATAGAGAAAGTCTTAAAGGAG